>PVKS010004314.1:0-94565 GCA_004027875.1 Aplodontia rufa | reverse complement strand
GGAGGAGGAGGAGGAGGAGGAGATTGACCCCATAGCTCATCTGTTGCTTCTTCTTTGCTGGAACTGGAAACACTTTCCCGAGGACTAGAACCTACTACTTTCCCACCAGGAATCGTGAGTTCGGTTGCTTCACACTATCATCAATTTTCCAAATGCTGGGGGACAGCGTGCTCAGTGCATTTTGGGGTGGATGCATAGTATTCTGATGGTTCACTGTGTTGTTCCTTGTCATTTGGATGGTCTTCTGTGAGGTGCCTCCATTGCCCAGATTTTAATGGGGCGTCCACGTCTTGGCACAGATTTGCAGTCCTTTGGGATGCACGCATCGATCATCTCTCCTCCCACTCTGTGGTTTTCCTTTCCTCTTTCTTAATCCATGCCTGTTGAGGAGCAGGACGCCTCCATTTCAGTGAACTCTCGTTTCTATTCCTATGCTTCAGCTAAGTCCCTTTGTGCTCTGACATAATGTTCCCCATCCTGCACCATAAAGCTTCTCTCTATTGTCTCCCACAAGTTGTGTGCTTATTCTTCTTTATTTTCTATAATCCAGTTGGAATTGACTGGAAGATACTGTGTGAGACATGAATGGAGATTTCCTCTTTTCATAGTGATATCCAGCTGACTCAGTTGTAGAAAAGACCACCTAGTTCACCCCACTCCATTGTAGTGATGAGTAGTAATTCTTTAACTGTTCGTGGTTGGGGATGATTTTAACATGCTTCCACAGTTAAGAGTCAAAGCTCTTGATGAATAAAAATATATATATCCAGTATGAAATAAAACTAAACTTAGGTGTGGATTTCTGAAATAGAGAAAGTGCCAATGTGTTTGAGGATTGGTTCAGGGAGAGTGGACACATCAGGACCTGATACTTGGTTCTGGGAGCAAACTGCTCCTCTTTTCCAGCAGAAAAAGAGCTGAGAGCTGGGAAGACATAGGGTCCTCCCCAGCAACCTTGTATAAGACCGAGAGACGTCGTGCGTCACAGGGAAGACACGTTCCAGGAGGTGGCCATGTTTTCGAGCCTTCAGAATAAAGCCCCATCTCAGAGAAGCAACTTTCCTTTCCAAGGCTCTTTCTGGAGACTTCCATAATTCATTACTAGTTGCAAACCAGTAAGTTGGAGCTAATTATCTGGACAGATCCATTTGCAGCTACAACTTTGTTGAGATTAAATAAAGCCACCACTTTTAAGTGCACGAAGCCTTTGAGGACATTACTTATGGGTGTCTGAACATGTCCAGCAGAGACTGTGAGCTGGCTGGGGTGCCGAGGCTGAGCAAGGGTTCTAGACAGCACCAGTCCATCATCCTCCTCCTCAGCTTCCCAGCAAGGCTAAGGTGCTAGCATGGGTGTGCCGGTCCCTGCATCCTGCCTTCATGCCCAAAGGGCTGGTGTAGCCTGTGGGTTCTTCCCTGTTACTTCCACATCCAGTTCCCCTTGACCTTAACCTTGCATGAAGCCAGACCCAAGGCCATTGGCTCTTCCTCCACCAGAGCCACATCAGGAGAGGCACCGCCCTGAAGGACCTCGGGAATTCAGGGATGGATAACTTCCAAGAGGAGTCTGGAGGAAGAATGGGAGGTGTCCGGATAAAGATGAGGTGAGGAATCACCACAGAGGTAAAGGGACCAAAGCTAAAAGAGAGCCCACAGCTCATTCAGTGTGGCTACAGGTAGGAGGAGACCAGGCCAGGAAGGTTGGCCAAGAGCAGGGAGGACTGGTGGCCCTTGGGAAGAGCTGAGGCACCACCTTGACTCTGGAGATGTATTGAAGGAGGGCAGGACTGGAGGACTTCCCACAGGAAGAGAAAGCTGTGCGGCTGAGAAGGTTCTGGGTTGGGAATTAGGACACACAGATATTGTCACCCAGCTGGCCAATGAGCCATCTGCACAATCCTCTACTTCTTTAATTTTCTTTATAAAATGAGAACAGCACTAGTCTAACCTCCCTCATAGGGGCAAATCCTCACTTTGTAGCTGAGTTGAGAAATCTCAAACTTCCCAAAACAAAGCAGAGTTGGACAGCAGCAGCTGCACCCAAGGATGACAGCTTGGGCCTGTCCCCAACCCCTCTTAGGTCCGCAAGAGTGCGGTAACCATGGCGCCAGCGAGATGCTCCGCCACCCCTCCAGGTGCGCGCTCAGCCCCACCTGGGAACAGTGAGGGAGGGCAGGTAGCACAGGTGGAATAGCAAGTCCTGAAGCACCACCCAGACTGCAGAACACCTGCACCACAGTCGCTCCTCGGCTCCACCACGGTCGCTTCCTGATAAACCCAAGCCAAGTCGAATGTGCACTGAATCATGAAACCTGCTGAGCACCCCAGACAGCTCAGCGTGGAGCCTCAGCTCTCCTCTGGATCACATGGTGGCCCGGGAGCTGCAGCCGGCTGCCCCCACCCAGCATCTCGAGAGAGCACCATGCCGGCCCAGGGGAAAAGAAAATTCAAGATCCAACGTGAGGTTTCTGGTGAGTGCATGTCACTCCCAATCATGAAGTGGAGAAACCCCAAGTTAGGTGGTCCTCAGTCGGGACTTTGTGGGTATGAAGACGTAGGCCCCACTGGGAGGCTCTGCCTTCCCCATCACGCGGCCATAGCCTACCAGCCCACCCCATGTGGTGGCCCATCCAGGTGCAGGACATCACTGCCTGGGCCTCTCCTTCCAGTCCGGTAGAAGGCGCTCTGTTGACACATCTGTCCAGCCATGCAGGCTGCCCTTCTTTCCTCCTGCCCCCACCCCACACTGGACAACTGGTTTATTATGGGTTCCATCTCTGCTTTGCCACTGTGGCCTGACAGACCGCAGCCCGCTTGCCTGAGCTGTGACATCATGTCTAGCTGTGTGTCCTCTCTTGAGAGGAATTCAAGCCAGCCACCAAACACTAAGCAAACACTCTTGCATTTGTCAAAATGGGTCCAGGGCTGAGCTCTCCCCGGTGGCCATGGCCTGCTGTGGTCATGGTTTCCCGAGTGGTGACACTGAGGATGAGGGCGAGGAACATGAGGCTGAGCTGAGAGCAGGACTCTTGGACTGCAGAGCTGTGTGACTTTGAGCAAGACGCTGAGCTTTTCTGAGCCCTCTTCTCTTGGTTTTCTCGAAGGCCCTCTTTAACTTCAAATTCCTGAATTCAGCAAATAGTTTTGTAGCATTCACCCAAGGAGAACAAAATGAGGAACAGACCCAAGAAGAGCCCGTGGGGTTCAGTCGCACCTGTAGTCCAAGCACGGACAGCATCTCACGTGGACAGGCAGCAGGGGCTAAGCAGCCAGCGCGGGTGTCAGGTGACAGATGCAGACAGCTCTGCAGCATCCCTGCATGCCATTGTCCGGAAGCCCAGCACCAGGCGAGAAGGAAGAACTCCAGCTTAGACCCCAGCACGCACCAGAAGGGTCGCAGGTCCTCCACCCCATGAATGTCAGCTCCCCCATACTGAAAGAATCTTCCCTCCAGCCCCACCCATACTGAAACGCCATCCAACTGCTGTTAACAACAGCCAGTAACGGCTCGTGACAAGAGCTGGTGCAGCTTTCTCTGCGTCACCTATGCAGCCTGTGATGACCATGGAGCTGGCACCGCGTCTACACCGTTAGGCCTAAGGAAATGGGCTCCAGGGACCCACAGCCTGCAGAGTTCTGAGCAGGGAGCAGGGTCGCTGCTCCTGGGCCTCTCCCACCAACCAGCCCACCCTGCCCCAGGGCGCCATTCCCAGGGGGTCTTTCCCCTTGGGCCACGCAGGAGCAGCTTCCTGCATCAGAGGATGCGCTGCATCTGCGAAAGCCCGGCTGCAAGTTCAAGGTGGTCTTGAAATTCCATCAGCTCCAGAGCACAGCGGAGGGCGGAAAGAAGGCGTCTCTTAAGAAACCGTCGCGGTGAGCGAGGCGTCAGAGCTGGATCCCCAAGCCCCAAGCGGCCCCTCAGGACCCTGAGCATAACTAGAGTGAACCCAGCAGGACACTGAGTAGGAGGAAGTGGCTGCTGGGGGGTGTAGGAGCCGCCCCCTGCGTGTCTGTGACTCACTGGGAGGACAGGTGCACCGGGGGCCCTGGCCTGGACTGGAGGCACACTGCCCCTGTGTCAGGCCCCACGGGAGCACAGGCACGTGGGCCCTGCCTCCTAGAGCTAGCAGCCCACCCAGGGCTGCAGACCCACGTCCACCTACCCTTGGCACAGCCACCAGATGGATGCGCAGAGGCTGCGAGGCTGGGAGGCTGCGAGGCTGCGAGCAGGAGAAACGCACTCTGCCGGCTAGGCGGGAAAGGCCACCAAGAGGAAGCAGCTTTGGAGCTGATGACAGGATTTTACAAGGTGACAGAACGTTCCAAGCAGAAAGGAAATAAGGGGGAAAGTGGCATAGATGTGGACACAGGTGTTCCGCGAGGTGTGAGCCAAGGGGAGGCTCGCTCGCCTGGAGTTTCCCTAGCACAGAGCGGGTGAAGCAGGGCTCCCGAGACCAGAGAGGGCGGCGGAAAATGCCACGCTCAGGAGTTGGGCCCCACTTCAGCTTTTCAAGGTCGTACAAGGGCGGCTGGATGGAGAACAACCACCAGCAGGGAGAGGATCGGAGAGTGGACCAGGGCAGCGTGGCCCAAGGCAGGTGTCGGGAACAGGCAACTCGGAGGTTTGCAGGTCCCCTGTGGGCCTGCTGGGGACAGAGCAGTTGGCCACAGGTACTCGCGACGCCCCAGCCCCGTGCTGGTGGGCAGCTGCGCTGTGGACGCGGGGTACCACGGCAGCCTGGAGGCCGTGCACAGGGAGGCGGCTGCTCACTCAGCTTCTCCCGAGGCTAGCTGCTGCCACTCAAGGCAGCTCAGACTGCCACTCAAAGATCCAGGGACTGGCTGCCTAGCAACCTGGCTTCTCATTACAGGTCCTGCCGCACACACAAGCACACACTCCTACACTCACCCGTGTCACACATACACATGCACATGCCCGAGCTCATGCATGCACATACACATGCACACACACGTGTGTGCCCAAGCTCATGCACGCACACACGCACGTGCCCGAGCTCATGAAGGCACACACACATGCACACACACACATGTGTGCCCAAGCTCATGCACGCACACACACAGGTGTCCAAGCTCATGCATGCACACACACATGCACACACACTCTGTCACACACACTCACACAACGGCTTCTCCCCCATGCAGGTAGGCTCATGCCCTTGACCTTTGCCCAAACCAGGCCCTGCCTTCATCTTTCCTGCCAAGCCCATGCTCCAACCCTGACTTGCCCCAGCCTCCCCTTCTTAGGAAAAGTCATTCCTGGCTGTCGCCCTGCTGACTGCTCACAGTTGGGTCCCCATGGTAGATGCTCCTGCAATGTCACTTTAGGCAGCCATGACAAGTTAGGAAGAGACTGTAAATGGAGTGTCAGGCAGAGGCAAGCTAAATGATGAAGACAAGTAGCTGCCCTGGAAGGGTGCGCCATTCCAACCAGGCTCTGAGGTTCGGCCACCGGGGGATCCCTGGGCATTCAGTGATTGGGATCTCTGCATGCTGGGGTGCACAGGCCAGCAGCAGAGACAGGTACAAGATGCTGAAGTGGGCAGGAAGGACCCATGGACGCTCCATGCAGGTACAGGGAGGGTGTCGAATGCCCCCAGCTTGGAAGGAGAGACCAAGAGCAGCAGTGGTCACAGCAGAGGTGGCCCAGTGGGCAGAGAAGCAGCTGGAAAGAGCCAGGCAAGCGGGGCCCCACCTGGGAACGCGGCGGGAGGGAGCAGAGCTGGTGGCAGGGAGCCTGGCATGTGTGATTAAGCTGGTAGGACTTGAGGCAGCAGTCTCCCTTCATGGCTGTCACCGAGACCCACTGCACGTGACCGAATCCCCAGAATTAATCCATTCTTCCTCTGACAGCTCCTGCTGAGGCCCCTGGCGTGCCTGCCCCCACCCAGCCTCTGCCGCTGAGAGCTGACACATTCCATAATGCCGGTGGTCTCTAGAAGGGATTGCAGGGCCAAGAGCAATTGTGCAGGGGGGTCGCTGAGCTGCTGTTCTCAGTCCTCGGGATTGAAGGCACGGTGACCCTGTCTCATCCAGTCGGCCCCATCCTGACCCTAGGAAACTGGAGTCGGCCCCTGGGGCCCAGGAGCCCCTGTTTGTTCCCACACCCTAGAAGGCCTGCATCTCCCAGGTTTCGTGAGACTGTCCCAGGGGCTCTTTCCCTAGAGGGAGATTGGCTTGGTCTCCTCTTGTTGTGGCTCTAAATTTTATTTTGCAGCAAAGTGGTTGCTGTGATAAGCAGGTGTCCCCCAAAGTCATTGTGCTGGAAACTTCACCCCCAGACTCATAGGGTCAGAGCATTCGTAGGTGGGGTGTTTGGGAAGTGATCACAGTGAATGAAGCACCTCTATAATGGTGTTAGCGGCTTTGTAAGGACAGGAAGAGAGACCAGAGCTAGCACACCTGGTCTCGGTCTCACCATCCGATGCCTCTGCCAGACAGTGACTCAGCAAGAAGACCCTTGCCAGATCCTGGCACCTTGACATTGGGCTTTCCAGAACTGTGACTCAAGGAAGACCCGGCTCTGTAAATTACCCAGTCTGTGGGATCAGGGACGATTATCCCAAGACAGTGCGAGTGAAGATTGGAAAAACACAAGCTTCAGTCTCAACTGTACCACTGTTCTGGTAGCCTCTCTGAACTGGTGTTTCCTCTTCTGTAAAATGCAGCTTAGAGCAGTGGGAAGGTCAGGGTAAAAACTGACAGTGAGTGAAATGCTTAGACCTGTGCCTAACACTGAGCAGGTTTAAGGACTACTCCTCGCCTTTTTACCCTGTTCTTCCTGCTGCTGCCCTCAGGAATTCATGAAGCATGAAGGAGCAAGCATATGCCCGTCACTCACATTAGCCAAAGCTCAACTCCACCTCTGGAGGAAAATTCCCCTTTAAGCTTCTGTGTGGGTACCATGAAGAGATTAATGGAGAAACCACAGGGCCCAGGGAATGACTGCCTGTCAGTGACCTCACACCAGGCTAGGAACACCCAGATGGTCAGCAGTGTGCACACCGTCCATTGCTGTGGTGAAGGAGACAATCACTGTAAGAGCGGGATCCTCACCAGCCAAGAGCCGTAGGAACAGGAACCCCAGGATTCCCCGGGAGTTGTTCCTCTCAAAGGGTTGCAGCAATTTGGCCAGGACTCCCCTATATTTCTGACAGGAAAACCATGGGATAAGAGATGTGGATTCCAGTGCAAGGGTAAGTGTGAGACACTGCGATCAGTGACAGAAAAGAAGGACAGTGAGAGAGAGAATCAATTTTATTGAGTTTTTCACATGGCTTTCATTGCTCTAACACTCAGTTGTACGTGGCTCCTGGGGTTTGAACCCATGTACTTGCGCATGCCGGGCAAGTGCTGTAACCGCCGAGCCACTGCTCCAGCCCCAGGAGATGTGGATTCCAATGCAAGCGTAACTGTGGGACACTGCGACCATTGACGGGAAACGATGCGATAGGTGATTCAGCGTGGACCGTTTTTTAGTGTGTCCATCAGTGAGCTTTGGACAAGATCAGTCTTTCAATTTGCAGTCTACAAAATCATCTTTCCCAGCTACCATTTCTAGAGTCACCTGCACCAGCTTCTGCACAGGACAGGTTCTTTGCAGAAATGGTTGCCTTTATTGGTGGCTTTGCAAGGACTCCTTGCAGGTGGGAACACCTCTTCTTCCGCTGCTGGAGTGACCTGCTTTGCCGGGTAGCCTCCCGTGGAAGTGAAGTGATTCCGGCTTAAAAGCTGTCTGTGTTTCCGCTGTTCTTTGGGTCCCTGCTCTCCGCGTGAGCCCACGCTAGCCTGCTGGTGGCTGAGAGGCATGTGCTCCAATGACCCCTACTGCCAGCCAACTGGCAGACCTGCAAATGAGGCCACGCTAAACAGCCAATGCTCAGCCCATCCGTCAGCCCAGAGCAAGCTCCTGAGCAAGGCCCGGCCAAAACGAGCCCAGCCCGGCCCCAAAGAGCAGAATTCGCAGCCGGCAGGAACCTCACCAGCTACGTTAACACTTCACTGTTCAGCTTCTCATGTCTGGGGTGCTCCGTTAGGTCTTGACAGTGAACCAGCACACCACGCGACGTCCACCGACGACATGATGGCATTTTATCTTTGTGACAACCCTGTAAGCTAGGAAACAGCAGTAGAGGAAAAAGCATTCTCAAGACTTTAACAGCATGCCCATGATGTCATAGCTAGAAACTGGAAAAGCCATTTGGAATTAGTTCTGCTGGACAAAACAGGCTTTCTTCCTATGACAGCAACTTCTCTTCTTACCCCACATGAGAATAGAGGGTTATGGGGCTGGAGCAGCAGCTCAGTGGTTACAGCTCTCGCCTGGCATGCACGAGGACCTGATTTGAACCCCAGCACCATAGACACAACTAAGTGTCAGAGCAATGAAGACCAGATGAAAAACTAAATAAAATTGACTCTCTTTCTCTCTCTTTCTCTCTCTCTCTTTTAAAAAGAATAGATGGTTACTCAAAAAGAGTGTTGGAGCGGCTGGAGCAGTGGCTCAGCAGTATGGTGCTTGCCTGGCATGTGCAAGGACAGAGGTTCAAACCCCAGCACCACGAACACAACAAAGTGTCAGCAATGAAAGCCACATAAAAAAAAACTAAATAAAATCCATTCTCTCTCTCACTGTCCCTCTTTCTCTTTAAAAAAAAAAAAAAGTGTTGGAGAAGTCCAAGCCAGGGTGATGTCCTCATGAGGGGACAACCCATTCTCTCCTCTGTGGCTAATGTTTCTGGACCTAATTTTTAAAGGCCTTTTGGAATTGCCAAACAGGCGCAGTTTCTCTTTAAAATGTGGCTTCCCTTTAAGAATCTTTCAAAATCTCAAAGCTGTAGCTTTGACCTTCCCTTGCTTGTTAATTTAGGGGTTTGGAGGGGACAGAGAGAGAAGCATGTGTACGGGCAGAACCCACTGAGATTTCGCGTTGATTCATTAATTAAGATATGCAGCATGAGAATTCCAAGAAAAAGCATAAATGCCATCTGTCCTCTGGAGGGCCAAAGTTTTCACTCAGCCTCTAAGACCCAGTAATGAGCACACGTTCTGATTTCTTCTCCAGAGGGACTGATGCACGGGAGAAGAGCCATACTGCAACCCAGGGAGGGGTCGGACAGAGCGCGGCAGAGGCCCTGCGGGGCGCGGGGGTCCTCTAGTGGCCTCAGAGCCTGGGCGAAGGGTTCCAGCCCAACACGAGAAACCTCGTAGGAGAGCCAGGGACACCTCGGGCAGGAATGGGTGCTGCCCTGGCCATGAGACCCCACCAAGCAGTGTGTAAGCAAAGCCTGGCTGGAGGAATGGCTGCGAATGATCATTCCAGCCCCTTTGGTTGGGAGATGCCATCTGAGGTCATCCCGCGTTTCTCTGAGCAGCTGATCAGCTGCACCGCACACGTGGTCTCAGGTATCAATACCCCCCCAATGGCATGGCAAGATGCAACTTTCCAACGTTGCATGTGACTTTCCAACAGGACCCTGGGTTCAATGAATCATTAAAGCCAGAATCATTTTCCCACTTGGTTTAAAATTTCCAGCTTTGATAGCTCAGACTGGGGGCTTGGCAGGAGACACGTCAAAAGCAAATTGTGAATGATTGTGTTATTTTGGTCTCAACCAGGTTGGCAGTTCTGATGACCATGAGGCATCAGGCGAGAAACCTCTTTTGACACCTTACAAAATGTTTAGATTAATCAAATTTTGAGGTTGGCTCCTGCTCAGGAAGGACGGAGCCAGTAGGAGCGGCTGGAATATTTTACCCTACCTGACCTGATCACAGAGAGCAAGAGTTTGCTTTTTCTGCAATTAAAATCGTTAAGTCAGACAAGTGTTGCCTTGGTGTGTTTAATTGGTAAACACACACACACACATGCACACACACGCACACACACACTAATTAGATTTTTAATAGATGGCTTCTGACAGCAAAAACAAAGATGATTGATTTTTCTCATGAAATCTTTGGAGGGGAAAATCTCTCGCTTTCAGATTTGTTCCGCAGCCCCTTCAGTTAACATTTGGGCAGCAGAGAACCTCTCATGTGCCAAGTGTACTTCAAATATTAATGGGGGTCTAAATCTGTGTTCTCTCTCAGTTCAACCTTTGGCACTCAAAATTCATGAGTGTATATTGATTTAGGCAGCCTTCCCAGGGCCCTGGTACCGCTGGGCTCTTTTGTTCAATGTTAATATGCCCCCAACTTATCAATTATTCACTTGCTAAGTGAAAGCAATATAAATCTAGCATTCTGAGCAAAAAAAAAAGAACTGTTCTTTCCATTCGCTAAAAATATGACGGCAGCAGAGGCCGGTGACTTAGCTGAACTAAGTCTTGATTTAGTAGAGAACAACGCCTGTCACCTAGATCGTTTCTTCTGTTCTTTCGGAAGCACAGATACGGGGAAAAAAAAAAAAGAGAAAAATGGCCCAGGTTCTCCTCACCACACATCAAGAAGGAAGGAAGATCAAGAAAGAAAGGTCAAATGGCGATGTAATGCTGTCTTTGTTACTATGGCTCTGTAGTATAATTTTAGATCTGGAATGGCAAAACCGCCTGTTTCTTCTTTCTTGCTTAGTAGTGTTTTGGCAATTCTAGGTTTCTTATTGTTCCAAATGAATTTGAGAATTGCTTTTTCTATGTCTGTAAAGAAAGACATAGGTATCTTAACAGGGATAGCATTAAATCTATATAAAGCTTTCGGTAGAATGACCATTTTTATTATATTAATTCTGCCTAACCAAGAGTATGGGACATCCTTCCATCTTCTTAGGTCATCTTGAATTTCATTCTTCAATGACCGATAATTTTCGTTGTAGAGATCTTTGATATCCCTTGTAAGGTTAATTCCCAAGTATTTTATTCTTTTCGAAGATACTGAGAATGGGACTGATTTCCTGATTTCTTCATCAGTCCTGTTGTTATTAGTGTATAGGAAAGCTTTGATTTATGGCTGTTGATCTTGTATCCTGCCACTTTGCTAAATCTGTTTATGAGTTCAAGCAGTTTACTGATGGAGATTTTTGGATCTTCCAGATACAGGATCATGTCATCTGCAGAAAGGGAGAGTTTGACTTCCTCTCTTCCTATTTTTATCCCTTTGATTTCTTTCTCTTGCCTAATTGCTCAGCTAGGGTCTCAAGGACTATATTGAATAAAAGCCGTGAGAGCGGACAGCCTTGTCTTGTTCCCGATTTTAGTGGAAATGCTTTCAGCTTTTCTCCATTTAGTATTATACTTGCTGAGGGTTTGGCATATACAGCCTTTACATAGTTCAGAAATGATCCTTTGAACCCCATCTTCTCTAGAGATGTAATGGAAAAAGGAACATCAGGGGCCTGAGACAGAGGTCTCTTTGATACACCTGGATCACAGTGAGTCTCTGTTCCCCTAATGTGACCAGGGCTGTGGGGTTGATGGACCCACACCACAGCTCATTCAGGACCCACCCCTGGCCCCGGCACCTCTGCAAGGAAGGTGTGGCATATTTTGAAGATAAAGAAGATGAGATATAAGGAAGGAAACTCTTTCACCGGAGATCTCCCAACTTAGAAAACGTGACGTGAACATTAGAACCCCGTGTGATTTATTCAGATCCCGCATGTTTTATAACCTTGACATGCTGCCCTTAGCTGAGTCAAGCTTGCACATGGGACCAGGGAGAGGGACTGGGGTGACGGATGGGGCTGCCACAGTCCACGCTCCCTGCCCAAGCTGCTTCCAGCCTCGATACCCCAGAGATGCATCCATCTGCAGAGTGGTTTCCTGTTGGTTGAGACACTCCAATTTTCTTACCTGCAAAATGGGGCAGTGAGGCTGGCTTGACGTTATAGTTACCAGGATTAAATCACACCGCAGTATTCACATCGAGTGCACCCACGGGTGTGGACGCTCCATAAAGCCAGTTCCAAGTCCCCTCTGCCCCGACTCTTTTCCTTCTTAACCTTGCTAGGAGAGAGGATGTGTTCAGCTATTTACAGGACTTCTTGGAATTACAAAGGGTTTCTGGCTAATTAACTTTCAGTTAATCAGAGAGTTCAATTAACCACAACACCCCCGTTCCCTGGAGCAATTGGTTAATTGTAGTTTCATTATATACGGAGCACTACAGGGTCACCTGGTAATGCCACTTTTTCAAGAAATGGGAGCTAGGAAGGAATCCCATGTAGAAGACGGCAGATCAGGTCGCCTTGGAGCCAGCCTGCCCCTCCTCTTCGCCCTCCTGCACCTTCATTCCAGCCACTAGCTGACTTCCTGGGTCCTTGGCCCCAGTGCACTGTGATGGCAAGGTCAACACCATCATAGCCCCTGTCCCTCCCACGTCAGCTGCAGCTGGAAATATAAAGAAATAACACCATGAGGAAATTGGACAGGAATCAAGTGAACTCCCACATCTGGTTTCAAAACCCGAGTTTGCGGAAGCAGAGTGGACGGGGAGCAGCAGAGAAGTCATATGTGAAAAAGCCTCAGGTCAGAGCTGTGAGGACCAGCCAGGGCCACTTTCCTCACCAGGCAGGGAAGGCCTTGCCAAAACACAGCTCAGTTCAAGGTCGCAGGAGGACAGGAGCAAGCCTGACCGCCCTGGCGCCCACGGGTCCACCCGAACCTAAGGCTTCAGCCCTCATATTTTAGTAAGCCAAAAAAAGAATGTTTTTCTTAAAGCATTACACGGGCATCTCTGAAACTTGCCACCAGAAGACCCCTGTGTGTCTTGGTCCGATTTTGGCTATTAGAACAAAATGTTTGTGCATGGATCATTTATAAAGAACAGAGATTTACGCCTTACATTTCTGGAGAGGGAAAGTTCCCAACCCATGGCCTTCTTGCTACATCCTAACTTGGTGGAAGTCACCTCATGGCAAGAAAGCAAGAAGAAAATTCTTTATCAGGAGCCCACTCACAAAAATGTTAGGGGACTTCTCTGTGGTCCCAGGCTGGGAAGTGGTTGTCTGGTTTCAAACCCAGGTCACAGAGCTCCAAACAGTAATTCCCAGGGCAGAGAAGCATCTGGTGAACTTGTTAGAAATGCAAACCCTTGGCCAGAGACAACGGTGTGCGTCTGAGACTCAGAGGCTGAGTCAGGAGGATTGCAAGTTCGAGACCAGCTTCCCCAAATTACCAAGACCCTGTCTTAAAATCAAAACTAAACAGGGCTTAGGGATTGACTCAGTGGTAAGCTGTCCCTGTGCTCAATCCCTAGTACTGGAAATGAACAGAAAAGGAAAGAAAGAGAAAAAGAAAGAGCGGCATGCCTCCAGGATGTGTTCTAGCCTCACAGGTGACTGCGGGAGTGGCACCAGGAGTCTGGGTGAGGTTTTCTATTTTTCTGGTATTTTTTTGTTTCTAATTGACACATGATAACTTTACCTATTAAGTTAATCAGTCGTCCGTCACTGTAAACCAAAATACCTAACAAGAATAACGAAGGGGGAAGTCTTTTGGCTCAGAGCTCTGTGGTTGGCCAAGTCCTTCACTCTGCAGAATGTCCTGGCGGAAGAGTGTGGGGGAGGGAAGGTTCTCAGCTCCTGGCAGCCAGGAAACAGAGACAGAGAGAGGAAGGAGCCCCAGGGAAGGTGCACCCTTCCAGGGCAGCCCTCCGTGACTGCATTCAGACCAGGGTGGCCTGATGAGGTCACAGCTCCCACATCCCAGCCTCCAAGCATTCCTGCATTAGCACCGGAGCTTTGGGGGACACCATACATCCAAACCACAGCACCTGTTTCTGGGGCACAGAGTACATTTTAATAATGGTGGAACGCATGGCGGTCGGAGCAGGGTAACTGACAGATCTGTGGCCTCAATCGTTCACTGTTTCTTTGGGTTGGGGACATTCAAATACCCCTTCTTCCATCTATATGCAAAAATCCAGTTAATTGCTATCAACCCTAGTTGTCCTACATTAGAAGAGACTCCCCCGGTCCACCTGCCCTCCACCCTATATTAAATCTTCCCAGCCTCTGGACACCAGGATTTTACTGTCTACTTCTCTGAGATCAGCATTCCAGGCTTCTGCATGTAAAGGAGACCCTGTGGTTTTGCAACGTCCTCTAGTGGTCTCTAGTGCCGAGCATGTTGTCACAAACGACAGGATTCCACTCGTTTTTATGGCTAAAGAATATTCTATTGTGCACATATACTGCACTTTCTTTCTTCCTTTCTTTCTTCTTTCTTTCTTTCTTTCTTTCTTTCTTTCTTTCACACCAGGGATTGAACCCAGAGGCACTCAACCACTGAACCTCATCCCCACCCATTTTATTTTTTATTTTAAGACAGGGTTTTGCTAAGTTGCTGAGGCTGGCTATGAACTTGCCATCCTCCTGACTCAGCCTCCTAAACTGCTGGGATTATAGACTTGTGTCACCGCACCTGGCCATGCTACATTTTCTTATCCATCCATCCATCCATCCAACCCTGGACGCTTGGTTGGGCCCACGTCTTGGTTATTATGAAGATGGCTGCAATCAACATTTTGATTTCATATGACTCAGAAATCCCACTACTGGGTGTGTGTCCAAGAGAAACAAAATCAGTATGTTGAGCCATCTGTTTTGGTGAGGTTCCAGGTGACTGAGATGTGTCAAGTGTGAGAATTGTCACTTTAGTCCCCACGCTGCCCAGAAGGGGGCTGTGGCAGCCCCACATGGGGAGGGCTGTGGGCACCTGGAGCGGAGGATGCTCTGGACACACTCAGAACTTGCACACCATTTGCCTGAAGCAAAAAGTGGCCCCAGTGATTGAAGGTTTGGGAGATAATATCACAACACTAATGGGACATCCAGGGCTCCCAGATGGGTGTAGGACCAATAGAAGTCCTGAAGTGCTCCTCCCACCCCAGCTGCTGCTGCATGCCTGTGCCCCACCCTGACATGCTGCCCTCCCCACCCCAAAGCTGACCTTACAGAACAGAGAGAGAGAGAGAGGAGAGAGAGAGAAACAATTTTTATTTGGTTTTCCGTGTGGCTTTCGTTGCTCCAAGACTCCACTGTATTCGTGGTGCTGGGGTTTGAACCCGCATCCTCGCGCACGCCAGGCAAGCACCATAAACACCAAACCAACCCTCTAGCTCCTGGGCCAGTCATTCTTAATCTTGGTTGCATCCTGGAACCATCTGGGGAATTTTTAGCCTGTGGATGCCTGAATACCACTGCCAGGAGTTTGGGGACACTTTGGAGTTCGATCTGAGCGTGAAGGCGACTTTTTAAAATTCTGGGTCGTTCTGCTGAGTCCAGTTCTAAGGGGTTCAAGCTGAGGAACTGCCAGCCCTGGAAAGGCCCAGACTTTCCACCAATGCGGCTCTCTCTGGGCAACTCTTAGCCTGTCCTTTCATGGTCCCCTCAGATGCCTTCTGTGCGCTGTTTCCATCAGCCCTGCCTTTCCTGCGCGGAGCTGGGCTGCCCAGGACAGCAATGCACCCACTACACCCATTGCTGGAGCTCACTGTGCTTCATAACCCACGGGAAGATGGGCAGCCAGTCCAGCGGGCATGCACAGTGCCCACCACGCAGAAGCTCTCAGCACTCCAGCTTTGCCACCCTTGCCAACCCAGGGAGCCCAAGATATCCTGATGCCTGGAATTCCTTTCAGACCTAGCGGGACCCATGCAGCCAAAACCTGCCTCTTAGTCTATGCTAAACAGAACACCTGATGTCAGGTGGCTTATAAATAAGACAGGTTTATGGTTCACAATTCTGGTGACTGTCAAGGACAAACAGCCTGGTACCCGCATTCAGGCATTCAGCCAGGGCCTCGCTGGCTACATCTGAACACAGCAGAGAGGCCGAAAGGAAATGGCCACACACAGAAAGGGCTGTGTTCTTCAGTTTCTCCACTGATCCAACCAAAAACCTGAAGATCAATTTGAGATGGAAGAGTTTATTTGGGGGCTCACGGTGTCTGAGGCCTCAGTCCGTAGAAAGCAGGCTTGGTCCTCAGGGCTGGAGGTGAGGCCGGACACCATGGTGGAAGGACAGGTGTGTGGAGGACAGCGGCTCAGGGCGTGGCACCAAGAAGCAGAGAGAGGCCAGGTACAAAATATATACCCCAAGCAGCCCCCGTGACCACCTGCTCCAGCCACACCCACCTGCCTGCAGCTACCACCAGGTTAGTCCCTATCAGGGCATCAACTCAATGATGGCTTAAGGCCTTCAGGACCCAACCATCTCACCTCTAAGCCTTCTTGCATTATCTCACACACAAGCCGTTTGGGGACACCTCATATCCAAACCACAACAGGGGCCAAGCACGTGGGGTGGCCTTGCTATGTAACAACCCACTAGCTAGGGGATTAGTCCATTCCTGAGGGTGGAGACCCAGCCCGTTCTGAGGGGCAGCATCAATGCCTTGGTGAGGATGGAGCCTTCCCTGAGGCCCCCCTCTTAAAGCTTTCTCCACCCCAACGCCACCACACTGAGGACCACCCTTCCAGCATTTGAACTCTTGGGGGACAAACCACCTCCAAACTGTAGCTACCTTCTACCCACATCAGAGGTGGCTCTTCTCCCTCCACACTCCGACCGCCTTCCACCACATGACGGAAGGCGCACAGGCCCAGGGAGCATGGTGGACTGAACCAAACTCCGGAAGCCCCTGGGAACGCTTCTGCCGCACCAAAACAGCCCTCCCCGGCGCCCTCATCTGGAGTCAGCACGAGGATCATGATAGATCGGTGTCTGACGTGAATACTGGAGCTGCCACTGTTAATGACACTCTACAACCCCGTCCTTTTCAAAACCCCAACTTCTAACAGCAGAAAAAGAGAATCTAATTCAAGCCTGTCACATGCAATCTCCTCTGAGTAGCAGCTCCCGCATCAATATTTAGTAGAGAAATTCTGTTTTGTTTTATTCCCCTCCCCCTAAATTATTTACAGGAAAACTTCAAGATGCCTGAATACTTCCAGCCTGATGAGTTTTTCTTTAGGAAAAAAAATCTTGGAATGGAAATCGGGGAGCCTTGCTGTTCTGATCTTTTCACTGTGCCTCCAATTCTCAAAGTGACCACAAGCAAGTGACTTTCTCTCTGAACCACAGGCCCGTCTGTGGCTGGGGTGTTGAAGCTAGATGGTGCCTGTGGTTTCTTTAAAATCTAGAATGCACAGAAAATAATCCCCAGTATCCTCGCCCATGCCCTCCATCCATCCACACTTCCTGGGTGCCTCCGACCGTTGCACACATCCTCCGTTTCCTCCCTGGGTGTTTAGGGAGGACAGATTCCAGGCCCATGGAGTAGAGTGACCATAAGACACCAGCTCCTCCCAATAGGATGTCACAGTCCAATGAACAATGGTTTGGAAACGTGTGATGGCCACATGGCTTGGGATCTATGTTTCAGAGGAAGGTGCAGGCACAGGACTCAGGGCAAAGGTGCAGAGAAAAGAGTAGAGGACCCACAGTCTTTGAGGGAGGGTGACAAAGGCACAGAAAACAGAGGAGGATTTGGGGCCATCAGTATTAGGCAACTGCAAAGAGTTGGGAGTGGCTGCATGATAGAGCTGGAGGGAGTCGGAGGATGGGAGGTGACAGAATGGGAGATTTTGTGTGTGACCAGTTGAGGTTCTGAGTCTAGCAGACACTGGGGAGCTCCCACAGGGCTGTGACACACAGGAGCAGAGAGAGAAGAGTGATATTGAGACGCCAATCTGTTGGCCAGCTCCCCCGGCAGCTTATGGCCCAAGAGAGCACCCTTCACACTGCAGAAACTCCAGGCGGTCCTGTCCCCAAGCCCCACTGCAGGTAATGTGAACAGGGCCCCAGGGACACAGAACTCAGCAAGCCTTATGGATATCCGTGACAAGTGTGGCCAGAGGGGACAAAACCGAGGCAGGGAGAAGTCAGGGCCGTTGAGCGCCTATGAGAGACAGGATAAATTCAGAGCTAAGTCAACGGCCACAGCACACGGCTGCTTTCACGGCCAAGAGTTCCCAGCTCAGGTCCGGACACGGTAAAGAGTATTTGGTGGGAATATCCGAATGGGATAAGAGCAGATCACCACTCCCAAGTCCCTGGCTGGCAGGACAGAGGGCTGAGTGGTTGCAAAGGCAGATACTGAATGCCCTGTGCCCTAGGGGACCTCCAGGGCCTGCAGGCCTGGAGCTCCTGGACTGAGGAACAGGGTCTCCTCCTCACCAAGGGCTTTCTCCCTCACACTGAGTGGGGAGAAGCCGGGAGGAAGGAAGTGAGCCCCTGGGTACAGCCAGTCACTGCCCAGGTGCCCCCACCTGAAGCCTCTAGGCCCAGCAGCCCTCCAGGCAGAAAGCCCTCGGCATGGGGTGGAGGAAGAGCGAAAGCCCACGGACGGAGAAAACCGGAGATAAGAACCAGGTGTACCTGGAAGTTCACTTGCTCTCCAAGGGGGTAAAGCAAGAGCGATGTTAGGGCCTCCTAGTGAGACAGCTTTAGGAGAGATAGTGAATGGCTGGGTAGTCAGGACCTGGGCCCCATCCAACCACACCTAGAAGCTGCCAGTAGAGAGTGACTGACAGGTATGATTGACAGGTATGCTAAGGCCCTTCTTATGCAAAAGACCATGAGGCTCACCTGTGGGAGCAGCTCCTTTGTCCCAGAGCAGGGGAAACTAAGACGTGGGGGTGGACACAGATGGGAAGCAGAAAGAGCTGCTATCTGTTCTGCATAGATTTTAACCCATGACTTTGGGGCTTGGTTTCAATGCCTGCTTTGCATAGGGTTCAACCAGTGGTGTAGATGCATTTCTCAATCCCTGCTTTGCATGAATGTTAATTATGCTCACACCCCAAATCAATATAGCCCCTGGCCTGACCTCCATTAGCCAGCGTCCTGCTCCCAGGTACCCCTCCGCCTCTGCTCTCCTTCCTTAAGTAAATCCTACTCCTTTTACTCCCCCTTCCATGGATGTCCATGGATTTTATTCTTAAAATTCGTGAGACAAGGACCCAGAAGATTGGCGCCGAATTCCCGGGGTGAATTTCCACCACCCCAAGAGCTGCAACACCCAGCTTTTAGCTGGGGAGCTGCTAACACTATTTCGGCCTCAGAAACCTGCAGCCCCAAATCGCAGTTTTAGCTGGGAGTGGCTGCAAACACTAGCAGCGGGCTATTCTGGCTGCTGGAATCTGTAGTGGCCCAGACTCCATTTGCCAACGGGAGCAGAGAATCCAGTCTAGTCTCAAAAACCCTGCATCAGTAGGACAGCGTGAAAACATGACCGAAAACAAAGATTCAAAACTCAGCCAGGAGGCCGACCCAGCCTGCCTCATCCTTAGAGGCCGTGCCCGCCCTCCATTATGACCCGACACCAAGCAGTTATCGAAGATGCCCGTGAAGCTGATCACCACACAGCAACGACCCTCCTTCGAGGTCAAGGAGGAGATCAGATGATTTCAAGCCCGTCGAAGCAGCACATTTCTGTTTGTAGGGTTACAGCCACAGGAAGAGAGGACCTGGGAAGCATCTGTGGGCTTGCAAGGGAGAGGCCCGCTCTTTGGCCTGTTCCTCCATTCCTTCGAAGTACCAGGGACAGGCAGCTCTCTCTGACTCTGTAACTCGGACATTTGCTAGTTTTCCTAGCTACTTTTTTCCATAGCCTTGCGGAGATGAAGCTGCGGGTGTAAATCCCTCACCTACAGATTCAATTTCCATTCAACACACTTGTAGGATGTCCTGTCCTGGGGTGATTTCTCCCACGTTCACGAATGTGACTGTTCATTGAGGTCACATTTCCAATAACGCCCAAGTAATGACGGTGCAAAGCCCTGTCTTAGGGGCCCTTCATGAGCACCCTGAGTGTTTTGGAACCCATGATGCCCACAGGGTGTCTGCACCCTGGTCCTGGTCCCTGCACCAGCCCTTCTCTTGGCTGTCTCTTCTTGAGGCAGAGAAAGCTAGGCACTCAGTGTAGACAGAATGATGCGGGTCGAGAAGGAGAAAATTAGCTGATGGTCACTTCGCCTGAGAGGGGAACGAGCATTCACTGCCCTGAGTAAGCAGAGGTGCAGACCAGTCCACACCCGCTCTGCTAGCATTGGTGATCCAGACGGTGACTCCCTCTGCTAAGAAGATGCTGTGGCCAGGATCGAAGACCAGCTCAGACCAGAACTTTACACTCAAGCTCCTAGGCACGGGGAGGGAAGGCAATGATCAACCGAACGGGGAGAATCGTGAGAGACTATAAGAAAGGTGAGCTGGACCCCCTCTTCGAGTTCTCGGCTCCAAGACTCCCTTCTCTTGGAGAAGTCTTTTCTTTCTATGCTTTCTTAAATAAACTCTTTGCTCTGCTTGCCTCGGTGTCCCTAAGTTTCATTCTTCGACTCTGAGAGGACACCAACTCAACACCCACAAAACCATCATCGTACTGAGGGGTCCTCCTTGAAAGAGGTGCTGGGCACCAGCTCTGGGCTTCCCGAGGACTAGAATCCAGGAAGAGCTGCCCCAAGGACTGTGAGCCTCACTTTGTCATCCAGACCTGGAGGTGGCACAGCTCACCCACAGTGTCCCACAGTCCCTTGTGAGACTGTCCTTAGCTTCTAACCAGAGCCTCTCTCATCCCATGGACAGCCATAGATCAGCCTGTCCCATCCCTCGGCACCCCACACCCACAGCTAAAAAGCACCCGTGCCATCCAAGATCATCTGAGCACAAATACAGCTAGATGCTGCTTACGAATCCAACAGATCCCAAACGGACAAAACCTAGAACCAAAGTGCCCTCTGCCTGCAGCATAGACAAACATTTCCAGAGCACCAAGGAGTCTGGGTCTGGGAAGGCACACCGTCTCAAGCATCTCCAGTTCCAGGATTTGGGATACGGCTATTGCTAACCTAATGCCACATCTCAATGGCTTCCCTTGAGCCAAAGACAATCTAGACCTGAGAGGCCCAAGTCAGCTTTAGAAAGATAAAGAATTAGCCCAGTGCTCCCCAAACCCTAATGTGGATCAAATGTTGTTTCCATCCAGAATTGATTTCTTTTCGTTATCAGTCTTCACCAGTGGGAAGAAGCCAGCCACATCTCCAAGGGTCAGGTCCAGCGATCAGAGTGTCCCTGTTGTCACATGCTCTGATTGGACCCCAGGACTTTCCACGCTTCGCCTCTATGGCCAGGGAAACACGGGTCTGCGTGGTGGGCCCTGGTCACATCCCACACTGAGATGGCGTCAGGTGCATCTGAGACAGATGGGCTGAGCGAGGTGGACAGGGTGGTTTGGTAGTGTACAATTGGCACTGCAGAACAGAGAACACAGGTTGGACAGCAGAGGGGACAAATCACACCCAAACAAGACAGGAAACCGCCTCCTCGGCTTCTGTACAGCTTTCCGTTTATCCATCGCCTTCTGCGCTGCTTCCTCCACCACGGCTTGCAGGCGAGGGCCTAGAGGTCAAACCCAGCCAAAGGCTCTTTATATGACTATTGATGGAAGCACAGCCACACCTGCTCATTTGCATGTGTCCCCAGCTGCTTTCAGGCTATGCAGTGCTGTGGAGCTGTGCCTGTATCCTTCTCTGTGCCTGAGAAGGTGAAAATACAGCCTGGCCCATTACAGAAGGTGCTTTCTGACCCCCGACCCTCGCTCTAGTTGACCACTGGAATTCCTTCCGTTACCCAATTCTGGTCACATCACTCCCGTTTGAAACCTTCAGTGGTTTCCCATTTTTTTCCAGCACAAACTCTAAACCACTTGGAAGGGCAGGATTCCTGTTGCCAGGTAAATTTGTGTTTTTTTCTCTGCTTCAATCACAGGAAAGGAAGAAAACGTTTTAGGTTTGAAAGATGAGCTGCCCTCTGGGAGGAAATCCCCAGCTGCTGTGTGCAAGCACTCCTCCTGCTTGGAAGGCCCAGCTGCCATCAGGGGCGACCAAGGGCTTCTGTTTGATAAAGAAGCTGAAATGAGCATCTTCAGGTCCGAGAGACCCCGGGAAAGCACAGTGGTTGGTAAAGAAAGCCGTGGTGCTGATGTCAATTTTGTGTCCCCCAGAGCGAAAGAATGGAACAGAGGGACACTGAGGCAAGCAGAGCTGACAGTTTATTGAAAAAAGGATAGAAAGGGGGCTGGAGCGGTGGCTCAGCTGTTATGATGCTTGCCTGGCACGCGCAAGGACGTGGGTCTGAACCCCACCACCACGTACACAATGAAGTGCCAGAGCAACGAAAGCCATGTGAAAAAGACATGAAAAACTAAATAAAGTTGATCCTCTCTTTCTCTCCTTCTCTCACTGACCCTCTCTCTCACACTCTGAAAGAAAGAAAGAAAGAAACAAACAAACAAACTTCTCCAGGAGAAGGGAGTCTTGGACCCGAGAGCTCAAAGAGGGGTCCAAGAGGCTATAGGACTCCTCCTATAGTCTCTCAAGAGTCTCCCCGCTTTGGTTAATCATCACCTTCCCTGCCCCTGCCTGGGAGCAGGCTGCATCTCATCTAGTCTTTTGTGCTGGGCACACAAGCACCTTTGTCCGCAGAAGGGAAGCCTCTCTCTGGAAGCCTCTGTTAGCGGAGGACCTTGTTAATCAGAGCGGGATGTAACAGTGGTCACCCTTTACCCTTTTAGAAAAAGCAACTGTCAACCAATTTCCTGCTTGCTAACCCTATGCTGACTGCCTAAATTGCCCCCCTGTCTCAATGCTGGAACCCAGCCCTTGCCAGTCTTCACTTATGTCATGTGGGTTGGCCAAGGAGGAGCTGGAGCTGCAACTCAGAGGACCAAGATGTGAAGTAGCATCACATTGGTTCCCAGAACGGAAGTCAGACAGAGTCCAGCCAATACGGTGTTCAAGCATGAGGCCACCTGGGTCCCTCTGGAAAGAGGTACTGCCCAATAAACTCCCAGGCACCCCTCTGATCCTGCACCCGAAAGGTCCTGCCCGCTATCCACCAAGTGAACTCCATGCATCCTCCAACACCTGGCTTTGACGGCATTGCCTCTGTGGCATCCCCCAGGCAGACGGAGCTTAGCCAAGATGGCCTTGGCTGGGCCATGCTCATTGGCAGACAGAGGGCACCCACCCAGACAGAGGGGTAGGAAGTGGAGAAGGACCAAGAGACAGAGGGGTGGACCAGACCAGGCAGCAAGGAAGGAGACGAGGCACAGGTGTGCCCTGGGGTCCGGTGAAAAACCCTTACAAGGAGCATTCCAGACAACAGTGACGACTTTGCTAGTAGATTCCAAATCCGTGGCCTCAAAGTGACCACTAACTCAAAGTGACCCCGCTAACACAGTCGTTTCATGCACCCCCAGGACCCAACCTGCTCCACGCCTCCCCCTTTCTCACTCATAATGCACCACTGTTCCTCTCACCTTGACCTTGAAGCCTCCTGCAGCCTTCCTAATTCGTCTTGCCTTCCTCCCTTCCGTAGATTCACTGGGTATCTTTCTCTCCTCCTTGGCTCACATGCGTGTGCATTCATATTTATTTCACTTTTTACCATGGTAAAATACACACAACATAAAATTTACCATCTCAGTCACCTCAAAGTGTACGAGGGACAGTCGTAAGCACCTCCACCGTGCCATGTACCCATCTCCACTGTTCAACCCCTCACCCCAGTGGAAGCCTGGCCACTGTGGCTCCCATGACCCCTCCTCCAAGCCCTGCAAACATCAGACTGCTTCGTCTCCGTAGGTTGATACATAAGGAAATCACCTGTGACGCAGCTCATATTGATACATCCCTCCTTTCTGTGGATGACTAAGACACAGCCGCGTCGTTTATCTGTTTATTCGTTGATAGGTATCTAGGTAGTTTCCCCTTTTGGATATGGTGAACAGTGTCTGTTATGGTTTAGGTGTGAGGTGTACCCCAAAACCTCAAGTGTGAGACAATGCAAGAAGACTTAGAGGTGAAATGATTGGGTTATGAGATCATTAAACCGATCGTTATGTTAATCCCCAGACAGGGGTGAACTGGGTGGTGACTGAAGGCAGGTGAGGTGTGTCTGGAGGAGGGGGTTTTGGGGGAGTGCCTTTGGGGTACATATTTTGTGTCTGGCACGCAGAGTCTCTCTGCTTCCTGATTGCAATGCCCTGAGCGGCTTTCCTCCACCACACTCTTCCACCACGATGTCCTGCCTCACCTCGAGCCCCAAGGAATGGAGCCAGCTGTCTATGGACTGAGACCTGAAACCGAGAGCCCCCAAATAAACTTTTCCTGCTAAAATTTTTCTTTTCAGGTTTCTTAGTCACAGCAGCTGACTTAAACAGTGCCTCAGTGGGCATCCAGGTACGAGTTTCTGTTCGAACACCTGTTTTTATTTCTTTAGGGTGAATCCCTAGGAATGATATTGCTGGATCCTATGGTAATTGTGTGCGTGACTTTTTGAGGAACTGAAAAATTTTCATCATGGATAATTTATAAGTAGACTCTTTCCTGCTCAATCCATTCCATAGGATCCCCCCACATACTCCAAGTGCTGGTTCAAGGGCAGCACCTATAACTTGGAGAGCAAACCTCTTGGATCCCCCTCAGTCTTTCTGCCTCTGTACAGGAAAGTGCCAGACCCTGCCCACCAGGAAGGATTGTGGTTTTAAGTTGTCCACAGCAAGAGCAGAGAAAGCAAGAAGGTTACACAGGTTTTTGTAAGTCAGAACTAGAAATAAAAGGGCATGCTTTCCTTCTTTCCAAATCCTATTCAGCCACATGATCTCAGCCTCTCAGCCTGGTGGAAAATGTTCTCCTCTGTGAGTTGGAGAAGAGGAACATGAATCTACAGTTAGTGGATAAAGCCTTGTCTCTGCAGAAAGGCCTGAATCCGTTCACGGTGTGTAAGATGGAGCGTGCTAGAAAGGCAGCCCTGAAGATTGGGAAAAAGGGCAGGAGAATTGACTCAGGTGAACAGCAGGATAAGAAAAGAATCTGCCCACTCCTGGTGTTGAAGAGGGAGGAGAGGGGCTGAGACCACGTGCCAGCCTCTGTCTCTTACAGAGCATCCCTTCCAAGACTCGTTCAAGCCCAAGGTTGTTTCTCAGGATTTTAGAGTGGGAAAGAGCCAGAAATATCATCTCATCCAATGTTACCATTTAACAGATGGGGAAACTGAGGCCCAGAATGAGGAAGTGACTTTCCCACCATCAAGACCCAGCCAACTCAGTCCAATGGCCGCCATCTGGCTGGGCAGATTTCTCCTGAAAACAAGCCTTTGCTGTCCTCCATATGAGGACTAGAAGCTGCTCTGGGCCACCTTCACTGATCCTGAAACATACTCCTGGCACCTCAGGGACACGTTGCAAGATTAATTATTCTCTTATAGGCTTCTCGGGAAGCTGGTTGGCATTTGAAGCTCTCTGCTTGTCCTGGGAGACCACAACCACAGCTACTCGGGTCTGTCATTTGATGGTGCCCCCCTCCCTTCAATCACACTGAGAGCCTCTCTCTGACAGCCCGTCAGCCATTCCATATGGTGGAAGGCATCAAGTTCACTAAAAATGGATCTGACAGGCTGAAATAAAAATAAGACCAGTGGAATAACGGCCGAAATCTTGTGTGCATTACAGTCGCTCAATAATGCACCCTGTCATTATTAATGATAGGAGACCATGGCATATGATTATCACTAGAACGATGAAATCCGCTCTCACTATTAACTCCCACAGTACAATCGCACGGCAGATAGAGGAGGCACGGGTTCCGGAGTTTGCCTCACTTGCCAAACACTCAGTTTCAGATCCCTTAAACTTCTCATTAGGTGAGCTTTCTGCTCAATCTATCCTTCATCTCAGACAGTAACCTTTAATGGAGTTAATTAGAGGCACATTTTAAAAGTCCCCCCTGTAGTTTTTTTTTATTACAGTTATAAAACATACCATAGTAACCTTTCCTGCTTCAGTAATTACTGGTTTGTGAAATTCCAATTATTTCCCCTCTATGAACAATCACCTTTCAAGAAAGTTTCCCTGGTCATTGTTATGTAGCTTTTGATTTGATAACAGAAATTATACGCCACCGCGGCCCACCATTACAGGCCGTAGGACCCATGTCAGGCACTGTGCGTGTAATTACACGCGGCCTCCAATCGCTGGCTCTCCAGCATCGACCACTGGGATTCTCTGTTTGCATTTCTGTTGGCTCTGCGGTCTCTGTTGAGTGTGGGCACCTGCAGTGTGGGCTTCCTCTCTGTGGCCCTAGTGCCAAGCACAGGGACTTCCTGGCAGCTTCTTAGTTCTTGAGTTGACCGGTAATGAGATGCAAGCAGAGATCCCATTTGGAATGGCTCACTTCCGCTCACCCGGGAGGCACTTCCTCCTTCCACATCTTTCCTGTGCACGACGCTGACCTGTAGACGGCCTCTTCCAGCCCAATCGGAAGGAAATGATCCCAGACGCCAAAACCCTTATCTCTGAATTGCAACGCAAATGGTAACTTTTGTTTTCTTCTTGCTACGCTCTTGGATTTTCCAAATGCTCTCCAATCCACGTGCTATTTTTGATAATCTGGACATATTTAATAAATGGATGCCTTATGTTTTAGTAAAGTATATCTTAAAGGAAAAATAGGTGTGGCCACCCGCTCCATGCAGGTATAGTGAACACAGCCCAGCACGGACAGCCCTCCAAGTGTGTTCACAAATGCAGCGTCACTCTGTGCCACAGATCATGGTGACCAAAGGCGGGTCGATTTGTGATATTTAGACTTTACGGGGGTGAAAATGACCAATCTGTTTCTCATTTTGGTGCAATGTTCTGTAAATTCCATGGCATAGCCAACACTCTGGTATTAAATAGGGTTCGCTAAAGGCTTTTGCCCAACCATGGGCAATAAGTGCTTTGATCACGGTTAAGGTGAGTCAGGCTAAGCTGCCATGTCCTACAGGTTAGGACAGTAAGTACATTTTCACCCTACTCCCGGCCATTGGGATGTCACCCCCATGTCAGTTACTGTTCGCATCATCGTGAGCCAGTCTGGTAGGTCCCTGTTTTTTCACCTACAAAATCAGGGTGGCAATTGACAGGATCTCCAAAGTCCCCTCTGGATCCCCCATTCTAAGATCTACATAACTAGTTTTCCTTAAGAAACAATCAACATCATCTGGAACACAGATAAGGTTATCCGCCGGCCAGCCAGAGATTACTTCTAATGGGGTCAGCGTGAGTTTTATGAAGAAAATGATGATGAACAGGTTGGAGGGAACAGGTACCATGGTGGCACTCAGCAAGCGCTGGGGCAGGGAGGGCCATGCAGAGGGTAGCAGCAGGAGCAAGACATGGGGGGGTGCGCAGGAGAAAGGGGAGCTGGGCTCAGGAAAGGAAGAGGAGGGCAGGGCTGAAATGTCAATTTGTCGGTTATCTTCATGGGCCACGGACACACAGCTAGGACACACTAGTTGACATGTGGCTGTATGGGGAGTTGTTAGATAAAATTGGCAGTTAAGTCCAGTAGAGTTTGAGTACAGCAAATGTCCCTCCATGATGGGGTGGGCCTCCTCCAATCAGCTGACAACCTTCAGAGAGAAAAGACTGACCTCCCAGAGGAAGAAGGGGGCGCCTCCTGAATGTCCTTGGACTTGAACTGCGACATCTACTCTTCCCGAGGTCTCCAGCATGCTGTCCTACCCTGCAAACTTACGTTCAACCTCCACATTCACATGAGCCAATCCACTAAACTATGTCAAGATGGATAGATAATTAAATAGATGTTAGATAGATAATCAACAGAAGAGATGATTGAGATGATTGATAGATAATAGACAGATGATAGAAGATAGGCAGATGGTAGATAATAGATATAGATAGATGATAGGTAGATATGATAGACAATAGATGATAGGTGGATAGATGATAGATAATAAATACAGATAGATGATAGGTAATAGATATAGATTGATGACAGATGATAGATAGACTATAGTAGAGAGATCATCTACTTCCCCACCCTTCACAGACACACACACAAAACCGATCGGTCAGTTTCTCGGTTCAACCCTGACAAGTGCAGTCAGTCTCAAGCTGAACCATGGGGTTACAAGTAGAGACCCTCAGGCTGGCGGAGCATAGATTCTATGGCTAGATTTGGGGTTAAAGTGACAAACGCCTGAAGTGAGGAGCAGCCCAGGTTACAGTAGTGGCCTCTTCGCCGGCAGGACTGGGGCCCAATGACCCATCATTAATGAAAAGTGGGTGGCACTGTCAGATCATAAAGAGATGATTCAGGCACGCTCGCAGCACTTCAGCTTTCCCACACGTAAGTGTGCAACCGTCAGGCTGCAGCGGTGGCTCAGGGGTTACGGCGCTTGCCCCGCATGCGTGAGTACGCGGGTTCAAACCCCAGCACCCACAGACACAATGAAGTGTCAGCAACAAAGATCACGTGAAAAACTAAATAAAACTTTCTCTCATCGTGCAACCGTCCTTTGGATACACGTTCACGCGTGGAGTAAATCTCCCATTTTGTTGACTTCAGTGGAGCAAGGACTTAAAGACCCTGAAAAGCAACTGAGCCCCAAATCCTTCCAGATTTACATAATCATTCCCAAAATTTGACATAGCTCTGCCTGCACTCAATTGACAGCAGTCCTTAAGCAATTTGCCTTTACCAGGCCTCTCCCGAGCGTTCGACTTAAGTTTCGTAGAAATGACAACTCCATTCCTTTCACGCTCAGTTCCATCAGCCCTGCAGTATTTGCCTAATTCTGTAATTGCCACGAGAAATACGTTTGCAGGAACAGGTTTGGGTGCAAGGGTAATTGACTCTGATTACGCGAGTAGCTTCCCGGGCCGGAGCAGCTGAGGGTCCGAAGGATGAAGGCGCTGGTGGACGGGCTTCGTGCAGGAAGAGAGGATGAGCCCGCAGATCCAGATGGCTCAGAGGCGCCCGGTGAGGAGCCGTGGCAGGCGGGGCAGGGGCTGGATTTGTGTTTGCAGATCCTGTGGTGTCAATCATCCCAAAGTGACAACCCTGAACCATCAGCTCCCACGACCACGCAAAGCCTGCTCCGGTGCACTCTGACGCCTTCTTGCCTGATACTGGGTAAGGCACAAGGAAAGAAGCTTATTTATTCAGCTCAAGTTCCCTGGCGAGGGCCATGTGCTGCATTACGTCACAGCAGAAAGCAGGACAAAAGTGCTGCAGAAGAAGCAGAACAGGAGGGGCAGCGTCACATTTAACAACTGTGGTCACTACTCCTGTCCCCCATGAGAGCAGGACTCGTGACCCAAACCACCTCTCAACACCAGGATCCTAGAAATCAAATTTCAACGTGTTTCAGAGGACGCTAGCCATGTGCAAGCCATGGCACTGGTGAAGAACTCACCTTTGACCACGGCACCTGGAGAGCTCTTCAATGGACCACAAAGCACCCATAGGCGTTCTCAAGAATTCCCAGGTGAGAGCCGGGAATTCCCAGGTGGCTCAGTGGTAGAGGGCAAGCTTAGCAGGCACGAGACCCCTCGTCCAATCCCCAGCACCTTAAAAACACAAATCCAGGTTAATGCCTTTCAAATAGTTTACTTTAAAAACAAGGGGGAGGCAATGTCCTCTTGAAATGACTTTTCAGTTGTTACACTTACCTGTCCCTGGCTGTGTCTCTCTTTCTCTGCTCTCTGTCACTTTCCTGTTACCTGTAACCTGCTCATCTGGTGGAAAAGCCCCCTGAGTCACTTTCATGAAATTATATGACCCCAAACTCAAAACGAGTCCCCAAGAAATGGGAGTAAGACAGCTCTGGGGTAGACCCAAGCAGGGACAGGCTGGACATGTGCCCAGGGAGACGGCTGCTGGGGAAGGAGTGGACTCTGGGGGGTTAAGAAGAGAGCAGCCGTGGGTCTCTGCAGCACAAGGCCAGGGTGCTGGGTGCTCGGTCCTGGCAATGCCAGCCACACCCACCCAAGCCTGTGCTGCCACGTGAGTTTCTAGGTTTGCCCAAGACATTCCCAGCCTGGAAGTCCGGAGTCAGACTTGGTCCTATAGCTTAAGCACTTGAGTTTCACACCCATTAGGAACGAGGTATTCACCCTGCAAGGATCCGATCCCAGCCCCAGGGTCCTGCAGTGTTCTCAAAAGTCGAGAGAGTCCTTGAAAATCCTTCAGTGGTTTTCAGCATTTCATAAATTATATACCACCTCCTTCTCCACCGAAAAAACCTGCCACTCAAGACAAGTGAAACCCAAGCCCACATTTTCCTGAGGAGGAAAATCGCATATTTATAAATATTGAGTGACAGCTGTCATTTTAAGTGCAGCTTGGTGCGCTTTAAAGCATAAGTGTGGCCGGGTGCAGTGGCACACACCTGTGATCCCAGGGGCTTGGGAGGCTGAGGCAGGAGGCTTGCAAGTTCAAAGCTAGCCTCAACAGCTTAGCAAGGCCCTCAGCAACTTAGTGAGACTCTGCAAAGTAAAAAAAAAAAAAAAAATTAAAATGGGCTGGGGATATGGCTCAGTGATTAAGTACCCCTGGGCTCAATACCTGGTACCAAAAGAAAAAAAAAGACTCTAAAGATGCCCCTACCTTCCTCTAGAGGCCCATTTTCCTCCAAGCCTGAATTCTTAAAAGATCCAGTAAGTATTAGCAGCGCTTATATACTTTATAAATTCACAAAATGTACTTTAGACTGATTTTAAAAAGCCTAGAGAGAGAATGATAAAGACTTGAGACGTGGGTGGTGTGTATTAGCTGCATAGCGTCACCCTGGAGATTTTAAGACAATCAGGCCACCATGACCTGCGGCTCTGTGCACGATCGAAGGAATGGAGCTCGTTGAGCTGACGCCAACCCCTATGCTTGCCAGGGTCACCATTCAGGAGGAGGAGCGGTGGTTTGGCAGTTGTGGCGCTTGCCTGGCATGCACAAGGACACGGGTTCAAACCCCAGCACCATGTACACAGCAAAGTGCTAGAGCAATGAAAGCCACATGAAAAACTAAGTAAGATTGATTCTCTCATTATCTCTCTCCCTCTCTCTCTCTCTAAAATAAATAAATAAAATTTAAAAACAATTTAAAAATAAAAGAGGAAGCCCAAGACCCCTGAAGTGTGCCCACTCGCGAGCACCCATGGCCCTCCCTCCTAGTGCGCAGCCCACTCCGGTTACTTTTCCTAAACAAGCCCTGCTTCCCTCCAAGAATCTCCACTCTGTCTCCTGGACACATCCTGACTTCGATTCCATGGTGGACCCCAAGATCCTGCCAAGGCAAGCTGAGACCCCTTCTGGGGACCTCCCCGCACCCCATGCAATCAGGACGCCATAGTTTTCAGCTGGAGGAGAGGGTGGGCTTGCCATGTGGACCGTAAGGATGACAGCAATCTGTCACCATCGAGCACCGCTAGACAGCTATTCAGTCAACACAGAGATGACGCATGGGAAATGTCGTTGCATACAGAAGTGAGTGACATCCAGTAGGTGCTCAATAAACGCTGGTTTCCTTTTCATCACGTTTCAGAGGAATTTCCAGAGGGTTTGGTAAACTCAGCGCCCGTAGTCTTACCCAGTACTGTGACATGAACTGGGCACCCCTAAAATTCACCTGTTGAAGCTTTAACCCCTCATTTGCCTGAAGGTGCTTGGCAACGGTAGGGTTTTGCGGGGAGGGTGAGTGGGTTCAGCTGAGGTCATGAGGGTGCCGCCTTCCTGGCGGATTAGGACCAGAGGCCCGGGACAGCTTGCTCATCATGCAGGGACAGTGAGAGGGTGGCTTTCTACCACACCTCCTAGGGTTGTCCCCAGCCATGGTTGAACAGTCAGGTCAGTGGGTGGATCTGGGGGGCTCCAGCCGCCGGGAGCAAGCATGGAACTGCTCGTGGTTTAAGCCTTAATATTTTGTCTAGAGCATCTGAGCAGCAGGAAGCAGATGTGGGCCGCTCGGGAGTGGAAGGCTGCTGTGACAGACACCTGAAAATGTGAAGGCAACTTTGGAACGGGGTGATGGGTAGGGGTTGCAATGCTTTCGAGGTGCAGACTAGACACACCAGTGCTACGGGCAAATCTCAGACAAAAATAAAGAGCGCGTTACTGGAAACGGGGAGAGAAACCGTCCTCATTTGAAGGTGGCAAAGAACTCGGCTGAACTTCATTTAGTGTTTTGCGGAAGGCAGAGTCTGTGGGTGATGAAATTGGATATTTAACTGAAAGACTTCTAAGCCGCGTGTTAAAGGAACGGCTTCGATCCTCCTGGCTGCTCACGGTAAACTGTGAAAAGAGAGAGGTGAGTGCCAAAGGGGACTGTGGAGCAAAATGGAACCAGTAGTTGAGGATTCGGGAAATTCTCAGCCTACCCGTGTTGCAGAAGTGGGAACCCTGGAGCGGCTGGACCGCCCAGAGCTATGGACGCAGGAGCAGAGGCACTGCCAGTGGCTGGACAGATTGAAGGCAGGCTGCTGGAGACCAGAATGCTCTTCGGTTGCAAACGTGGACGTTCTCCAAGGAGGGAGAAAAACTGCCGGAAGGCATCAGAGGCCATCTGGGCCACAGCCTGGGTGTCAACATGCCAGGAAGAGCGTCTGCCGGAGCTTCAGAGGGCAAGACAGCCCCAAAGAGCCTTGGTGCTGAACAGATTCCTGGGGACAGGACCCTGGGCCTGAAGCTCTCGATGTGCCACTGACACCCCAGCAGCCTGGAGGGATGACTGTCACAGCAAAGGAAATGAGTGTCAAACTGTGAGAACGTTCAAAGGAATTCCGCCTGGGGATGAATGGTAGCCCAGCTTCTCCTGCGTCTGAGTTGGATGATATTTACCTGAGACTTTGGACTGCAGGCTTTAGAACTGACGCTGGCATGAGTTAAGACTTTGAGGGCTGTTAGCACGGGATAAATGTATTTTGCATGCAAGGACAGGAATTCTGAGGGGCCAGGGGAAGCATGCCCCGCCCCCAACTCATAGATTAAAGCCCTAACCTCTGACAAGAACAACTTTAAGGAGGGAAAGATATGTGGGGGCTCAGAGTTTGACAGGAGTGTGTGCATAGAAGGCCAGCTCCATTCCTGAGGGCTGGAGAGGAGGCACGGTGGAAGAGTGTGGGCAAGGGAAGCCCAAGGCTGGCTCTAAGATGCACAGAGAGACTGCACCCCAGTTACAAAACGATACCCCAAAGACACACCCTCAAGGACGCCCGCTGCAGCCACACACCCTCTGCCCTCAGCTCCCAGCTGACCCCTATCCGGATTAACCGGCTGCTTGAGTTAATGCTCACTTCCCCTCAGCCTTCTCGTTGGCACACACGAGCTTTTGGGGGAACCCTTCATCCGAAACATAGCATTTGCCCCAGCTCCCAAAAGCTCCAATTACTCCATTGCCAAGAACGCTGCTATCTTGAGCAGTTGCCAGGCTCCAGGGATCCTGAGTACAGCAATCTCTGAGTGCCTGGGTGGCTGACCACATTGAAAACGTCCCTAGGTCCCCCAGTGCAAGGAAGGTGCCCCACTGGTCTCTTCTCCAGGGAACGTTTACTCCCTGAGCCTGAGATGGGTGTGATCTTGACAATTCCTGAGAGTCCCTCAAGCCGTCTTTCTTTCCACCTTTGGGCAAAGTCTGCAGCATTTCTTCAGTGGTGGTAACATTTTTAACAACTGCAACTTATCTAGCCCCAGTTTTACTCCTCCTTCAAGTCCATAAACTTGGCTAAAAGCCGCAAACAATACCCACGCCACTGCCTGGATACTGTGCTGCCTAGAAATTTCTTTCACCAGATTAAGAAGTTATCACCTTTAAAATCAGCCTCACAGAGCTTCTCCCAACACGGGCAAAATGCAAGCAAGTTCTTAGCCAGAACATAGCTTCTCAGTACCCACTTCTGTTTTAGTCAGCTTGTTTCACTGCTGTGACTAAAAGACCCAGCAAGAACAATTTTAGGTTCACAGAAACTTAACCGCATAGCGTAAGAACCCACACACAGAGCTCCCACAGACCCCGCTCAGTTTCCCCTGTCATGAACAACTTACATCACCATGGCACACCTGCACAATTGATGAACTGGTATGGACACACCACTGTTACCTAAAACCCCTGCTCGGTCCCACGTTCTTGGCTTTCTCCCCATGTCCTCTCCCTGCCCCAGGGTCCTATCCAAGACAGTGCATCACATTTCATCAAGCGTCCTTGGGCTCTTCTGAGCTATGACAGCTTCTCAAGCTTCTCTTTTTGAGGCAAAAGTTTGACCTTCTCCACCCCTTATTTTTAGGTAAACTTTTATTGAGGTATAATATCATAAAGGAAAGTATGTGATTGGAAAATGTCTAACAGGACCAATTATCTCAGAAGAAGCACACTCCCGTACCCAGCACCTCCAGCACCACAAGAACACTGCCAGTGCCCCTCGTCCCTTCCAGTGGTCACCTGCCTCCCAAGAGCAGTCCCCATGCCCGGGCCAGTGCAAGGTCCATGAGCTCTGCAGACATAAAGGCTTGCAGGATCTCTCCTTGACCAGGTTCCTCTTCTCAAAGAGGCCTTGACCTTGGCCTTGTCCCTGGAGGAATTTCCGGAGAGGGAGACCTCAATGCAGGACACAGGGTCCTTGGCATTCCTGGAATAAAAGAATTTCAGCACCTGTCAGTCAGACACAGTGAGGTTGACTTAGGAAAGCAGATGCATGTTCAAGGCAGAAATGGGGGTGATTTCCAGAGTGATGGCTTTGGAGGCAAGGTAAGAAATACGAATTGGAGGCAGGATGCTGTCCACACTGCGAGTGAGAAGCTTTGGGGCAAAGCAAGGGACACGCCTGCAGGGGAGAACGTGGGCCACACTCAGAGGCAGAGCAGCAGCCCCGGGTATGTAGGGATGGCAGTGAGGGGATGGACTGGAGCTGGCATCTCCAGGCAATCCGAGGCTCAGGAGCCAACTCTGTGTTTTACAAAGCTTGTTATTTCAGCGGTTGGCCTAAGGCACCAGGGGCAAAGCAAACTTGCTTCATTTCCCCTCCAGATAAACACCAGTCAGCAAACACCTCCCCGAAGGTCCTTTATGTCCTCCCCTAGACTCACGCTGAAGTCAGGAATCTGGAAAGGTCTGTCTGACCTGTTTTGTTTTTTCTGGGCAGCAGTTGTGGGTTGAGGCCAGGGGAGGAAGCATCACTGAAGGCCACCTGGTTTTCTCTTACACCCTCTCTTTGCCCAGGGTGCACTGATGCTGCCGAGGGCAATTCAGGAGGTAAACTGACCCTCTCCTGTGGGGTGATCTTCCCTCTGGCGGCAAAGGATTCTACAGCATGTCTCGCCATATTTCCCACACAAAGCAAGCCAGAGGTCATGAGGCCCGGAGAGGGATGGCGGTCCAGGGGAAGTCTGGCCCACATCCCTCGGAGTCAAAGAATGAAAACCAAGGGATGCAGAGGCAGGCAGAGCGGACAGATTTAAGAAAAGACTAGAGAGCAGAACAGACTTCCCCCACGGGAGAAGGGAACAGTGCCAAAGAGGTCTGACTGGTCCTTCTTAATCATCCTGCCCTTCATCAACCAACTTTGTCCCTCCCCCATAGCTAGGAGCAGGGACACAGAGGTTCTAGTCTTTGTGCCCATGAGCATCTTTACGAGCAGAAGGGTTATCTGGAGAACACTTTTTGTGAGCAGCAGGGATGTGAAGCTGATATGCCCATCTGTCCACCTGGAGCAGCTGGCGGCTTCCTCTTTATCGACCCAAGCATTCAGATCGCACTGAATGCCTGACATTTCCCCTCTGGCTCAAGAGGACAGTGGAATGCCCTGTCCCCCTGGGGGCTCTCCTGGAACCTCCTCGCTATCTCTTAGCTCAGTTCCTTTGTTTCAAGATTTGCCAGGGACTTCTGCAGAGCTGAAGAGGGTAGTCCAGGGAGGCTGGCAGCCCAGCGGGTCCTGAGCGCAGCCTCCAGGGAAGCTGGACAAAAGAAGCCAGGTGCATCCTCCCTCCCCTACCCCCACCCCACCTCTGCTCAAATCCGGGTGGCTCCCACACTTCGTGTCCTCTAACAGGAGAAAGCGACACAGGAGGATCCCAAGACCTGCTGCAGAGCCTGCAGTTGGACTCCAGCGGTCAGAGACCTGGAAACAGTGCTGGAGGGAGAGGTGGAAGCGTCCAGGAATGAAGTGCCCGGGAGAAGCCTGCGCCCGTGGGGTGAGCCCTCGGAGGCCTGCGGTCCTCTCGCTGAAAAGCACAGAGGGGTGGTCAATCGGGCTCCTCCCTGGCTCAGGACTCTCAGGGGCAGACATCCGGGGGGCTTGGGTGTGGGGGAGGTGGAGAGCCGAGGCCTGGGGAGGCGTCCTCCTGGAGGCTCTGGGTTCAGTCTGGGCTCAAGGAGGCTCCTAGGGTGACCTGCTGGCTCTCTGAAGATGCCCTGCTCCAGAACAGTCCTTCCAGTCAGCTGAGGTTTGCATGTGGGGTGTGCTGAAGGCAAGGTCCCCAGTGCAGCAGTGCACAGGGCTGGGGACTTGGGGACATGATTGGCCTTGTCAGGGGTTGACCCACTGATGCATAGCTGAATGCCCTATGAGAGGCGGTGGGACCTAGTAGGAAGGAGGGGATCCTTGGGGACTACACCTTGTCCCCAGCCCCTCCCTCGCCCTCTCTGTGTCCTGGCTGCTGTAAGATGAGCAGCCTCCTGCTCTGTGCTCCCTGCCACTCTGCGGTGTTCTGCTCTGCCTGAAGCCATGGCACCAGCTGAGCCTGGCCTGGAAACCAAATAAACCCCGGAAGCTCATTTCAGTCAGGCCCCTGTCAAGCAATGCAAAGCTGACACGCTGTCTTTGAACAGCCATCTGCTCCGAGCGAGCCATCAGCGCTGCGTCAGGTCAGCCCGCGCTCGCCACGCGTTGCTCGAGCCGTTTTCTCCTGTGGTTTGCAGTTCCGCATGTCTTGATGTGCGTGTTTAGTTACGGGATGTCTGCACTGGGATCTACCCTGGCCTGAAGAAGGGTCTGTTTGGTGCTCTGCTGGGATACAGCACAGCAGGAAGGGCACACCACCACGGGAGTGGACGCCCTGCCCTGGCCGTGACCTCGTGAAGCCGGACACTCGGAATCCCCAGGTTCTGCCTGCTCAACTTGCTCCCCAGCCCGGGCAGCTGGTGGTCCTCTCCCCACCCCTACTCTGGTCTAACCCTGGGGTCAACAATGGGCCCTCCTCTTCCCACCCAGGATACTGAAGAGGACAGTGTCAGTGATGGCACTGTAGCAAGGGTTCCTGGAGCAGATTCCCACTTCTTCCTGTAGAAGGTGGTCCACGCAATTGGCAAGGACTTAGTAATGTTAGCGAGACTCCAAACACCATCCCAGGTGCTGCAATATGAAGATAAATGCAGCATGACTCCCACCCACGGGGACCTTGTCAACCCTAAGTGCCGTCATGCAGAGAGTGCCTGGAGTTAAAAGGAAGGGCTCAGTCGGTCTGGGTATATTAGGGTTTTGCAGAGAAAATGAATCAAGGGGATCCATATAGACAAAGAAAGATGTATTTGAAGGACTATGCCCACAGGAATATGGAGGCTGGCGAATCCAAAAGCTGCAGGGTGGGCCAGCAACCTGGAGACCCAGGCGGGAGCTGATGCTCAGGTCAAGTTCAAAAGCCATCTTCTGGCAGAGCTCCCTTCTGCCTTTGGGGCAACCGTGAGCAGCCAGGATGTGGTACAGGTCGACCTCAGCCTCTGTGGCAGCACCAGGGCCTCCTTCCTCTGCCTCTGCGTCCCCTGCCCGTGCAATCTTCACTTTGGGTGCCCAGGATGTCCCCTGTCCCTTCTTTTAGCTGAAATCACAGCCCAAGGCTCCTGCTGCATCCACGAATCTGTCCCACAGGACCAACACCATTCAGAAACAGGAGGCAGCCTAACCCAGGGCTTCAGAAGCTGAGATCCACAGCTGGGCTGCTGTGCTGATCTCCAGTGCCTCCAAAGGCAGCTGCAGCCTGGGGGCTGGTGGCGAGCACCCTCCAACTGCCCGTTCAGCTTTGAAAACGCTACCTTCGCAGGAAGAAGCAGCCAAGGTCTGCAGAGTCAGCCGTGCAGCAAATAAAAGGTGCTGTCGAGGACCAGCACTCAGTTCCTAAGGCGCTGAAACGAGGAGGGGTGATGGGAGCAGAAAGGGCTCTCCCCAGTGGCTCAGGAGGCTGGAAATCCAGCACACAGGGGTCCACGGGTGGCTCCTTCCCAGGGCCGCGAGGGGGCATCTGATCCAGAACTCTGTCCTTGGTTCATAGATGACCCTCTCCCCGTGTTGTCACAGCATGGTGTGAGTGTGTGTGTGTGAGTGTATGTGTACATGTGTGAGAATGAGTGTGTGTGTCCATATGTGTGAGTGTGTAAGTGTATGTGTGAATGTGTGAGAGTGAGTGTATGTGTCCATGTGTGCAAGTGTTTGTGTCTGAGAGTGTGTGTGTCTGTGTGTGCAAGTGTGAGTGTATGTGTCCATGTGTGTGAGTGTGTGTGTGTATGTGTGCTTGTGTGAGAGTGTGTGCATGCGAGTGTGTGTGTCCATGTGAGAGACTTGTGAATGTGTGTGTGTGAGAGTGTGTGTGTCTATATGTGTGAGGGTATGTGTGCAGGTGTGAGAGTGTGTGTGTCCGTGTGTGTGTGTGTGAGTGTGTGAGTATATGTGTGCAGGTGTGAGAGTGAGTGTGTGAGTATATGTGTGCTGGTGTGAGAGTTTGTGTGTGAGTGTGTGTCTGTGTGTGTGAGTGTGTGTGTGTGTGCATGTGTGAGTGGTGTGTGTGTGCAAGTGCATGGGTGTGTGCATGTGAAAGTGTGTGTGCATGTGTGAGTGTGTGTGCATCTGTCCAAGAGTCCCCTTTTTTAAGAACTCCAGTCACAGTGGACTCCAGTCCAGCTGAACGTCCACATTTTAGTTTGATTCCTCCATGAAGATCTTTTCTACAAATAAGGTCACTTTCTGAGAGATCGGGGATTAGAAGTCAATAGTCATGTGCCACATAACGACATTTTGGTCACCAAAAGGCCGCTTGCACAACAGTGGCTGTGCCAGGTAACCTGGGCTTGAGGGGCTGCGCCATGTAGCTTTAAGCACACTCTGTGATGTTTAGACAACAGCAAAGTCACCCTTAGGCACAATTCTCCTTAAGTAAGCAAGGCTACATGTGAACAGGAGGGGGTGCTGGGGAGCTGGAAGGCAGGAGGACAGCACCCCATGGGGAGGGCAGGGTGCCTGGCAGTCCGTACTCTGCGGACCTTTGTGCTGACAGGGACTCTGATGTCCTACAACCCCAGGGGCAGCCCTGGAGCAGACCCCTCTCTCCCCAGAGCCCTCCGAAGGAGCCGACATCACCAGCAACTTGACCTCAGCCTGCAGCTTCCAGAAGGGTGAGTCAACAGAGGTCTGCCGTTTAAGCCACCAGGTCTGCAATCTGCCCTTCATCAGAGCAGCCTGGCAAGCGCTTCCCAGGTCTGAGTACAAAGCCATGGAGACACTCAGCATCTGTGGAATCTTTTTCAAGTCACCATCCTAGAAAACCTGGGTCCAGCTTTTGCGCTGAATTAAACCAGGACGTGAAAACACGCCCTCAACCTTCAGAGATATTAGGTGCTGCCCACAAAGTCCTTAAGGTGACAGTGGACCTGAGGAGGCAGAAGAAAACACCGGGCGCACGCCCATCTCCCAGGGTTTTATGATCAGAGGTGGAGGGGACAGGGCCTATGTCACCACACGAGATGAAGTTCAAGCTCAGCAAGGACAGAGCAATGACCGAACACCAAGGAGGGAAGGTGGAGTGTGAGAGGGCGAGGGAAGGACTGGGCCTTGGCAGGTCACTGTGTAGGGAGCAGAGGCAGTGAGAGGAGGGACATCCAGGCCCACCCAGCACCAGAGAAGGAAGAGAGCAGGCCGACAGATTCCAGGCCCAGAGCAGAACCTGGTCAGACCCTAGAGTTTACACCTGGAGCCACCGAGTAGAAAGCCACTGTTAAAGTTCACATAGGAGGTGTCCCTGAAAGCTTATGTATGAGACAGTGCAAGAGTTTTCAGAGGGGAAATGATGGGGTTATGAGAGCCTTGACCTAATCAGTTCGTTGATCCACTGATAGAGATTACCTGGGTGGTGAACGCAGGCAGGTGGGGGTGGCTGGAGGAGGCGGAGACTGGCAGGCGGTGGTCCTGGCTGGAGGAGGCGGGGATTGCAGAGGCAGGTGGGCGTGGCTGGAGGAGGGGTCCCTGGGGGGGTGTGTATTTTGGCCCTGGTGAACAGAGCTCTCTCTCTGCTTCCTGTTGGCCCTGTCCTGAGCTGCTTCACCCCACCACGCCCTTCTGCGGGTGTTCTGCCTCACCTCGGGCCCAGAGCTATGGAGTTGGCCAACCGCGGACTGAACCTCTGAAATTCCAGGCCAAAATGAACTTATTTCCTTCTCCGTGCTATCCTTATTGCTGTTCTTATCTCACCTTCTGGTCGCATACAGCAATACAAAAGGTGACTGATACAGTCATAAAGGACCAATATTTGGAAGAGCCTGACTCCTTGCCTGGAACAGTTCTGAATTAATACCTCTGCATTGATCTCTCATGAGTCTGGAAACTATGACTCCAGACTCTTCCTACATCCATCTACTTTCCTTTGGAAATGCATCCTTTAGTTTAATTATTCATTGCAAATTTAGAAGAAAAAAAGAACTCTTCTACATTTTTTCTGTTAGAATTTTCAGAAGGAAATACGTGTCTGGTCCGTTAACCCTCCCAGAACAGGCCCAGCTCTGATGGATGAGCCACATCTTGGTGAAGACACCGCTTGGCACATGTACGTGGGCTTGTGTTCAGAAGCCTGGCAATTAGTTCAGAAAACTAATCACCTCCTTCAAACAGAGACAGCCTGAAATTGTCTCATGTGCACACTTAGATTTGGTGAATTGCTTGCCACCCACAGGGCTTCCTAGGACAGGGTGTTCAGAAAAAATCTCTCTCCCCAGCCAAGCTGGCCCCTGGGCTCCTAATCCTGCACAGGTCTAGTTGGTTTATCACTGGACCTCACACAACAGCCCTTGACTTTGAAAGTTACACCCGCTCTGGTCGCCTGCCCTTGTTCAAGGGCAAGGTTGCTGCAGACCCATAGTCCCTCAGCAGGAGCAGCACCTCAGAAACCTAGAGGTGGGCAAAGATTGGGAATGCAAAACCAACAGAAAGCCAATGGTTCCTGAAGGGAAGGGAGAGAGAGCACTTTGGTTTGAGAGTTTGTTTTAATATTTTTTCCTTTCTTTTTAAGAAAGAGGGACAGAGGGAAAGAGAGAATCAATTTTAATTAGTTTTCAATGTGGCTTTCATTGCTCTGACACTGCTGTATATGTGGTGCTGGGGTTCAAACTCGCATCCTTGCGTGTGCCAGGCAAGCCCAGTAACCACTGAGCCACCACTCCAGCCCCTTTGATTTTGCATGAAGTTTCTATCTGGATTGTTTCATAGCTTGCACTGATACCAAACTGAGGTGAGGCCAGCAAGACTTGGTGATGTAAGCGTGGCATCCCATTGCATAAGCTCCCCAGGTCCCCACAACTCTTCCCACCTGCTGTGATTTGAATGTGTCCCCCCAAAGTTCATGTGCTGGAATCTCTGTCCCCAATTCAACAGAGTGAAGAGAGGGGACTTTGAGAAGTGATTAGCTCAGGAAGGTCATGTCTTTGTGGGGAGTTCTTGGGAACCATCAAACCATGCACCCAGCCCCTTTGCTTTTGTGAGTGTCCCCCTTGCCCTTCTGCCTCTGCAGTGGCCCCTGCCAGATGCTGGCACCATGTCTGGGGACTTACTTCCTCCACAGCCCAGAGCCACGCCAGTGTCTTCTTTATAATTACCCAGCTGTGGCATTCTGCTCTAGTGACAGGAGATGGATGAGGACACTGCCCTAGAGCACCTGAGCTACTCATCAATATCCCGAGCAAAGCGGGCAAGAAGGGAACAGGATGTGAGGAGGCCACAGGGTGAGAAGGGAACAGGAAGTGAGGAGGCTTCAGGGCAAGAAGGGATCAGGAAGTTAGGAGGCCACAGGTTTGTGCAAGTCCCCACCAGGGACGCCATGCTTGTGGGAAGGGCACATCCTCCTGTCCTCCAAGTCATACGATCCTGGAATGAAACACCAGCAGTGGAAAGAGCATTGGAGCAAAGCTGTCCTGCTCACAGGATGCCTGGCCTATCACCCTCAGAGGTTTTCTCCAAGCCCCACCCATTGTTAGAGAAGGTGCATGGAAGCCCTTCTACCCTGACCTCCCAGCATCCATCCAGACTGTTCTGCCAAAAGCTTCCACACCGGGGTTCCAATCGTGAAGTTTCTAGATCCAGGCTTGGTCTCCCCATCTGCAGGGGAGGAAGAGGGCAAGGTAAGGGGCATCTGAAATCCTCTTGGCTTCTAACCTCCTACGATGAGCAGTCAACTAAGAACTCCCTGAAGCCCCCACACTACATCTGTGTTTGTTGGCTCTGTGTTACTATAACAAAATAACTGGGATGATCAACTTAGAGGCAGGAAAGGCTCACCAGGCTCACAGTTTCAGAGTCTCTGTCCATGGCCGGTTGGCCCTGCTGCCTTTGGGCCAGAGATGAGACAGCACATTGTGATGGGAACCGCAGTGGGGGAAGCTGTCACCTCGTGGCAGTAGGGACGCAGTGTCCAGTTCAAGGTCACGCCCCTAGTGTCCGCATTTCCTTCACTGGGCCCACCTCCTGAAGGTCCCACCACCTGCCCTCAGTGCTGTAGGTTGGGACCAAGCCTTCAAGACATGGTTTAGGGACATTCAAGGTCCAGACCGTGGCAATATCCAAGCAGGTGCTGCCCGTTCCTCCTCCCTTCCTACCACCGAGTCTCATGACTGCCCCTCAGCTTTCCTTTCTCTTCAACAATATTTCAGATATTTATTTCTGCTCCCTCTCCCGCCACTCACGCAGAGGAGGCACAGGGCTCGCACCTGGCAGGTCTGTCCCTCCCTTCCCAGGAGCCCCAGGGCAGCCATCATGGCAGGCACAAGGTTCCGTCTTCCACTGTGGTTGGCTCCCGGTAGCCTTGGCCTTCGCGTGGTTGAGTATCCCAAGCCCGTGCCCCAAGGAGTGCACCTGGAGCCCCTTCCACGGCCGGCGGCTCCGGCGAAGCTCCTGTCTGCAGAAACAGTCTCTGCATCTTGAAGCGCCTGCGGATTTAAAGGGAAATGAGAACCCCATGCTGCCGGCCCCTTCCCTTCCCACCTAGCTCATCAGCAAGCTGTCCAGGGGAAGGCACTCGAGGGCCAACAAATCTTCTTTAAGGCCCTTTGTTTAGAAGGTGAAAAGCACATTATTTTCCAGAAATCAAGTTTCATCCCAGAGACCACATTCCCCTCCTGCACCGTCTCCCCCATCCTCCAAATCGGGGTGCGCCGGTGATCAGGACCACCTGTGTCTGAAACGATCACCATCACTCATCACATTCGGGTCGCTCGCAGTTTTCAGCCACATTGATGACCTCATCAGGTCCTCAGAAGCCAGGTGAGGGAGGCAGAGGGGGGACAAAAGGGGTTAAGTGACAGATAAGCTTGTGAGTGACACTTTGGCCCAGATCCAGGCTGCTAATTGCAAGACCAGCAGATCTCAGACTTGACCCTGCATCAGAACCGCCTGTCCTGGAAGCCCAGCTGAAGCACCAGTGGGGACCCTTGCCAGCGTCAGCGTGGGGTGGGTTCTGGAAATGGGGGAGGACGACGCTGATTCTCCCCTGGGTGCTCCCTGGTCAGCATAGGGTGGGTTCTGGAAGTGGGGAGGACGACGCTGATGCTCCCCTGGGTGCTCCCGGGTTGAACCTCATCAGATCTTCTCTGAGCGTGCAGAGCTGTGCGGCAGCTAAGGGAGCCTGCTGTCATCAAGGATCTTCCTGGTTCGCAGACCGGTCAGCACAACGGCCACCTGTGCTGGGACTTGTCCTATGGCTATAACCAGCACTTCCCCAGCTTCTCCCACCGGAGCTCTCTTAACCTCAGTTTGTTTTGTCTCCTAACGTCGTATGACATTTTCCTGCTATTCCATCTGACACCTCCGAGGGACTGGGACTGAATATCACTCATGATTCATGGCTGCCTCTCATGACAACCGCGCGCCTTAATGCTATCTCGGAGCGCAGAATCCCCGCCGGGGCGGAGCTGCCTTGCGGGCGTCCTCGGTTAATTTGTTCATTTCCATCTACATTATTGAAAGCACTCACAGTCTTAATTAGTCCTCTTTAGCTGCTTTTCCCTGCAGTCCCGCGTCACAGAACCAAAGGCTCGGAAGCGCAGGAGGAACAGGCCTAATTAACAGCCCCATGATTGAAACTCCGAGGAAGGGACGCTGCAGAGGGTAGAGGTGATCGTGTTGTGGTCGGAGGCAGAAGCAGTTACGTTTTGTCAGAGAGCTGCTGTTCAGGGCTGCCTGGCATCTTCTGTCTTTCTAGAGAGTGTCCCCTGGCTCAGTTCCAAATGGCTCTGGAGGAACCGCCAACTGCAGTTACAGCCACATCTCCTGCTCAGGAGCGGGTGCCAGACGGAGGTGGGGACATTCAAAGGGCAGCATCCTTTGGCTCTGGAGATCAGTCAGTTCAGGCAGGAACAGGATTCCAGTTGGGCCAGAGTCTCTTCCCAGGATTGTCCTCTAAGGTGCAGCTGGGGTCACAGGGTTGGCCAGAGGTCACCTCCCCAACAGCCTGGAAAAGGCCCCTGTGCTGCAAGAGAGAATGAGGTCAAAGAAGAGGGAGTGGCAGAGATCAGGGGGCCCCACAGTCGGAGCTGAGCCTTGCTGTGGTCACCCCAATGCTGCTCTTGTCCCTTGTAAGTGAATCAGACAAGAACCTCCTGGTTGCGTCCAGGCCACTAAGACCTCAGCAAGTTCCTTGTGATCAGCATTGCCTGCCTTCTGCCCCGTGGTCATGATGGCCTGACCTTGAGTTTGTCAAGGGAGTAGCCACAAGGTCGTTGCAGCATCTCCCACCCTTTTTGGCACTGTTTCTGTCTTATGTAAACCTGCAAGATCCATTTCCCCAAAGTACCCTGGACCTTTTCCCTGCTCTAGGATGCCAGCCACAGGCTGATACATGCTTTTGGTGCTGTGGGGTGCAGGCTGACACTCCACTGAGTCAGTGACTACCAACCCTGCTCCTGCCCTGAACCAGCCTCAGTGTCTTTCTCAGGACTTACAACACAGAAACAGATGATTGAGCACTTTCTAAGTGCTCAGCACATCTGGATAAGCAGGCATGCTTCCTTCCTCTGGGAACTCACAGCAACAGGGAATGAGCACTCCTAGAACCCAAGCAGGCACAGTGAAGACGGTCCCTCTGTCTTATCGCCAGGTCTGTGCACACACTCAGCATCCAGCCTGCGGTCCCTTGAGGTCTTAAAGATGGTCCCTCTGTCTTATCTCCAGGTCCCTGCTCATGCCCAGCATCCAGCCTGAAGTCCCTTGAGGTCTTGAAGATGGTCCCTCTGTCTTATCCTTGAAGATGATCCCTCTGTCATATCTCCAGGTCCATGCACATGCCCAGCATCCTGCCTGCGGTCCCTTGGGGTCTTGGAAGGAGGAGACATGGGATCTTCATCCGCAGCGCTCCTGATAGGAAAGCCTATTTCATCCTTGGTCCTGAGGTCAGGGATTCAGGCAGGAGCTGGGCATGGGCTGTGAGATTCATTCAAGCCCTTGCACCCTGAGGTCCCAGGACGCCAGGACACTGCTTTCTCCATCCTTGAACACCTTGCTGGGAAACTTGGGCTGGGTCCCAAGTCCCCGATCCCACGCAGACACACACAGTGGACTCGCGCTCACCCTGCCATTGACCACAAACCCCACAGCCACCAAAGCGCACACATTCTCTGCAGGTTCTTGCTGCCACACAGTGTCCTCCCTGGGTCTCATCTCAGCTTACGGATTTTTACTTAAATTGTCCTCTTGGTTGAGAAATAGGGCATATCCTTATTAGATCATTTAAAACAGAAAAATTTCTAAAAAATTAAGTTGTATGACTTTGGTAATTTTTTTACATTAACCCTTTACCAGACGCTTAGTTGACAAATACCCGTTCCCTCTCATACCATCCATGGCCTTCCCATTTTGCTGCTTATTTCCTTTGGGTGTAGAAGCTTTTTAATTGGATTTAGTCCCGCTTGTTTATAATTCTGTGTCATGTCCCAAATAATCATTGCCAGGACCTATAAACAAGAAGACTTTTCCCTTTGTTTCCTTACAGGAGTTTTACAGCTTTAAGCCCCAAGCTTGAATCTTGAATCCATTTTGCACTAATTTTGAGTGTGGTACAAAGGACCCATCTCACTTTCTTGCAGGTGGACATCCAGGCTTCCCAGGTCCTGTTCGTGAAAGGACTATGCTTTCCCCATTGTACACTCTTGGCAGCCCTGACGAAGTTTAGTAGGGCTTACATGAGCGGGTTCATTTCTGGGCTCCCTACTCTGTTCTACCGTTCTGTGTATCTGCTTTATCTCAGTACCACATTCTTCTGATTACTGTAGCTTTATAATCTATTTTGAAATCAGGAAGTGTCATATCTCCACCTCTGTCCTTTCTTTTTTTAATTTTTGAACAACCATACAAGTTTTTAACAAAATAATATAAAATGTGTATAGATTCTGGGTATTAGAATTACCCCCTGGAGTGCCCCCCCAATTACCCACCCTTATCCCTCCCTTCCCCTTCCCACAATATCTCTAAAAAAGGATTATGTTGTATAGCATATCTGGATTTAACACACCATAATAGACCAACTTTCCCACTGGCCAGGGTCTAGTCCCAACCTCCACAGATGAGTGGAGACAATCGACCCTTAGTTCTGTGGGTTAAGCTGATTTTATTCAGCATAATTTCTTCCATAGCCATCCATTTACCTTCAAAGGATGCAATATCATTGTTTCTAATTGCTGTGTAAAATTCCATGGTATAAATGTACCACAGTTTTTGGATCCATTCATCTAGTGAGGGACATCTGGGTTGTTTCCATAGTCTAGCAATAGTAAGTTGAGCTTGTCCTTTCTTAAGATTGATTTGATTATTCCGGATCTTCCTGATTTCGGACACAGCCTAGGGTCATTTTTTTTTCTATTTATGTGAAAAATGCTATTGGAATTATGATAGGGATCGCATTGAATCTGTGGCTCATTTCGGGTAGTATGGACATTTTAACAATATTAATTCTTCCAGTCCATGAACATAGTTTATCTTTCCATTAATGTGTGTCTTCAGGAATTTCTTTTATCTTTGTTGTATGGTTTTCAGTATACACACCTTTCATTTCTTTGGTTACATTTCTTTACTAATCTTTTTGATGCTAATACAAACGAGACTGTTTTTTAATGCCTTTTTCACAAAGTTCATCTTTAGTATATAGAAATTTTATTGATTTTTGTATCCTGCAAGTTTACTGAATTAGTTTATTAAATTTAACCATTTTCTTGTGGAGTCTTTAGGATTTTCTATACATAAGATCATTTCAACTGCAAAGAAAATTTAACTTCTTCCTTACCCATTTGGGTGCCTTTATTCTTTTTCTTGCCTAATTGCTCTAGCTAGGACTTCTAATAAAGTGTTGAACAGAAATGATGAATGCGGGCAGCTGTGGCTTTTTCCTGATCTTTAGCATTTCACCATTTAGTTTGATATTAGCTATAGACTGGTCAAATACAGCATTCATTACAGGGAAGTATAGTCCTTCAAATCCTAATTTGTTGAGAGAGCTTTTAGCACAAAGAGATTTTGAATTTTGCCAATGTTTTTTCTACATCTATTGGGATAACTACATGATTTTTCTATTAATATGGTAGTTCATGGGGCTGGAGCAGTGGCTCGGCAGTTACAGCACTTACCTGGTGCACACAAGTACATGGGTTCAAACCCCAGCACCCACATACACAACTAAGTGTCAGAGCAACGAAAGCCATGTGAAAAACTCAATAAAAATTGATTCTCTCTGTCTCTCTGTCTCTCTCTCTCTCTCTCTCTCTGTGTTAAAAAAATTATGGTAGTTCATACTTGTTGATTTGAATATGTCCACCCATCCCTGCATATCAGGGAGAGGTCTACTTGATCGTGGTGTATGAACCTTTCAGTGTGATGTTATATTCAGTTTGCTAGCATTTTAAGATTTTTTCCTCTATGATCAATAGGAATATTGACCAGTAATTTTCTTTTCTTTTAATATCATTTTATAGTTATAGCATTAAGGAAATGCTGTCCTTGTTACAAAAGTTTGGAAGCGTACCCTCCTCTTCAACTTTCTGGAAGAGTTTGAGAATGTTTGGTATTGATTCTTCTTTAAATAATTTGCATAATTCACTCATGAAGACATTTGATTCTGGGCTCTTCTGCATTGGTGGAGGTTTCTAACTACTGCTTCCATGTCCTCATTTGTTATTAGTGTGCTCACGTCTGTTGCTTACGATGAAGTCTTCACTTTTGCTAGGTGTTTGTGCGGTGAGGAAGTCACCACTCAGAGTATTTCTGAATTATTCAGACCTTGAAACTTTAATAATATATTTTAAATGCATGACCTTAATAAAGCCTTACTTTATGACCAATGAGTAAATAAATATAAGGCCTAATAGAAAAAGAAAGGAAAATTCAAGAATTGCACAAGTTCACACTGGTATGCCGAAAGACTAGTGTGCTCACACTGTCACTTCAAGACCAAGGACTTCAGTGGGTCAGTAGCAACAGTCACCAGCTCATGCAGCATGCTATTTAAGCCACACTACAGTGCATGTACATGAAGACTGCTACGTGTGAGCCTGGTGGCCATCGGACTATTTTCTCAACCATCGTAACTACGTCACGGTGGACACAAAGAGTGCCATTCAGCAGCATGGGCACAGGGACTCCAGTTATGTGCACAGCCTGAATGGACTGCACACACAGAGCACTGAGCAAGATTGCTGGACCACGGATAAACACTCACTCCACAGCCTCAGCTACACCAAGTTCAAGGTCAAGCTCAAAGTGGATGATGCACGGTTAGGCAGTGAGATTCTGAAGAAAAGCTACCGTTAGGGAGGTGTGGGGCTTGGTAAGAGATCCAAAGGGTGCTCTGGGCCCTGAGGAAGCTGTTCCTCTTGGCCAGGCGGGGGTTGCACCATGTCTGCTTTGTGGTGAATCGTCCTATCATGTGTTCGTGTCACGCATCTCATTGCATGTCCTATTGCACAATACAGAATGTTACGGAAGCCAGGTGACAATATCAACGGTCTCAAATTGTAAATCCATCTGTTCTTTGTGAATATCTTTCCTGCTGTCCTCTCAATTTTACCCAGCAGAGCATTCTGTCTCTTGCAGTCTATTATAAAGAGAGGACAAAGACTCCAAGAGCCAGAGGAAGGAAGGATGGAGGGGTTATAAGGACATATAAGGGCAAGGTCTCCTCTTCCACACCAACTACAGCCAGGGCTGGGGTGGAGGGGAAGATGTGGGAATGGAGGAAGACAGCTGGGGGGGATGAGGTGAAGCCCCCCTCAGTACAGGAGCTAGAAGAGGACCACAGGGAGGAGTGGCCTTCCCTGTACAAAACTCACACAAGCACCCCACCATGGCCACCCTGCCTGCAGGAGCCCAGGATTCTTACTGAGTCTCGCCCACTTCTCCCAATGGGGGGCACTTAGAATCACTATGGGGGGAAGGACAAAAATGGAGGTCCTAGGTCACTCTTTCAGTCAGCTTTTTCATTGCTGTGACTGAAAGACCTGCAAGAAAAAGTTTATCTGGGCTCACGGTTTCAGAGTTTCAGGCTGCCCTTGGCCGACTCCATATCTCTGGGCCGGAAGTGAGGCAGACATCATGGAGGAAGGGCGGGGTGGTGGAGAGGGGTCAGTACCTGGCCCCCAGGAAGCAGAGACAGAGAGAGCTCTGCTCACCGGGGACAAAGGATAAGCCAAGGGCAGGTCCCCAGGGACCCACCTCCTGCAGCCCCACCCTCCCTGTCCACAGCCACCACCCAGTAATCTACTCGAGAGCAGCTCTCACAAGCTCATCTTTTCACCTCTGAAGGTTCATTCTTGCTCTGACTCACACGTGAGCTTTCGAGGGACCTCATATCCAAACCAGAGCAGCCACTGAGCAAACGGACTGACGCCATCAGCAGAACAGGGCCCCTGACCTCCATCACAGCGCCAGTAAGCATCGCCCATGTGCATCGAATGTGGGCAACGAGCCCTCTACCTCCACACAGCTCAAAACGTTGGATCTTGCTTATTTTTAACATTTTCCCTTTCCAGAACTAACGATGATATTTGCATTCTGCTTTCAAAACATGTTTGCAATAGTTATTTAAATGACCACAGCGCTTGCTGTCATTTTATTTATGCCCAATTTGGTTATTTGTGGCATGAATCATCCTTTGAGTGGCTGGCAATGACTCTTTGTTAGCTTTTATTTGGGGGCAAGAGAGGGGTCTTAGGGTTGAGCCTTGGAGTGATCTACCACTGAACTACATTCCCAACCCTTTTTTAATTTTTATTTTGAGACAGGGTCTCACTAGTTGTTGAGGCTGGCCTTGACTTGCAGTCCTCCTGCCTTGGCCTCCCATGCTGCCAGGCTTAGTGCACCACTGCACCAGCCAATGTGCTGCTTTTTTTTTTTTTTTTTAATAATAGCATTGGGTTTTTCACCAAGGTTTTTAACCACTCAGCCACATCCGCAGCCCTTTTTATGTTTTATTTTGAGACCGAGTCTCACTAAGTTGCTTAGGGTCTCACTAAGTTGCCAAGGCTGGCCTTGACCTTGTGATCCTCCTGCCTCAGACTCCTGAACCACTGGGCTTTACAAGGGGTGCAGAAAGCTTCCCTGAGAGCTCCCTGAGCGTGGGTTAGTGGTGCAGTGATCCTGAGTCACTGACCAACCTGAGGATACCTTGCTCAGACCTTCACACGCGAGCAGAATCACACACAGCAATCCTGCCTCCCTTCAAAACCGTCATCTTCCGTCTGCGCTGTCTCCTATTTAGTGCTGCAAAAGACGAGCCCAGGGTGAGCCTACCCTTTACCTTGTGTGTGTAGACTTTTCTTTCTGGAGTGTGCGTGGCCCATTACTTCTTTGTCCTTGACGTTTAGGAATTCCACGGGAGAATTCCGGTGTTGACCTGTTTTCCCTCTCCCGCCTGCTGCCTGGCTAGCGCTTCTGAGCTGCAGGCGTGGGTATTTCTCTAGCGCAGAAGCGTTTCATGCTGTTGCTTCTGACTGCCACTCCTGATGTCACGTCCAGTGACGCGGGTCTTCACAGGGCTGAAGCGCCCCTGTCTGTCCCCTGGAGCTGCCCCTGCCTCTCTGAGCTCTCGTCTCGGGTCACTGGGTCCTTTGCCGGGCAGTCTGCTCGATTCTGCGTCCATCAGTGGATTTCAAATGGGCTGCTTGCTTGACTGGGCCAGTGTTTGACCTCTTCCCTCCCCTCTGGCTCCTGCAAATTGGCTCTTCCTCCATATAATTTTTGTCAAAGGGAAATTCCACCCACTGGGTCCTGAAACAAGAAGAGAGATGTTACTTCTGCCCCAAGTGCAGACTGTTGCTACAGGAGCAGCCGGAGTCACCCACACCTGGTCAACCCATCAGACCCCAGCCCCGGCCCCGCGCTGACTCTTCTGCATATCCATCGTACGCACGGCCTCGAATCTGCAAAGCACACACCAGAAAAATAACCAGAAGCCAGCTTTGCTGGAGAAACAACAGCCGGGCGATCATAGCCAGGGCCTTTGGGAGGCATAGGCAGGGAAGGCCCTGGCCACTATTCATTGGTCACCCAGGCAGTGACTGAACCACTCCTCCTATTGCCTGGAAGCAGGAGGTAAGTGTCAGACCTCCTGGCCTGGTCACCTTAGAGCGATTGCAGGGAGCACAAGTCACACTGCATTCCAAGCACGGGAAGGGCTTGGGGGAGACGCACTCCTCTCTCCATCATCCGGGGAACCCTGCACACCTGTCTCTTCAAAGCCTTTCTTTAAGGGGTCCCTGTGGTTGCAGATTTCCAGTCACTGGGTAGATCCCAAAGCAAGCCCGGCTTTCTGTGTGGTGCAGGTTGCAAGCTGATGCAACTTAAGTGATTTTAAACTACGCTTTTTACTATGAAGACGTCTCGTATCCTCTCTGGGAAGGGATATGGTATAAATTATGAAGAACTCTGCAACCTAAATGGCCTTGGTTTTGCATCTTGTCTGTACAAATGTCCTCGCGTCGGCTTTAGCACTTAACCGTGGTCCTTAAATCTTCATCTATCTCATTCTGTGTTGCCTCCTCTTGTGGAGCAGCCCCGTCTCTTGATGAACCGCAGAAGGTGCTTTCGCCTGGATTCTCCCAAAAGGCAGAGCCGGAAGCAAACGCCTGCAGGCGGGGGTTTTATTTGGTGGGATCCCAAGGAATCCGAGTCTTGGAGGAGCGGATTGAGAAGGGAGCTGGGGGAGCTAAGCCATCCTATGGCTGTGAGATGAAGTCGGTCACCACCGCGAGACCGTGGAGAGCCCTAAGAGCGCACCTCTGAGTTCTATCCTCGGAGCAAAAGGGCAGCTTGGAAATGACGGCTCCCACCCTGCTGGTCAAAAGCAACCCATGGCTGTTGGTTCCCTCACCCGTGCCTGGTCCCCCACGTTCAGGTGTCCCAGTGGCTGAGTGGCCACTGCAGACCCTCCAAAGAACAGAGCTGGTAACAGGTGTGTGCTACGGCCAAGGAGAGGAGCCACCCAGTTGCATCTATGGGCACTTGGTGACCAAGCCAGATTGACGTGCTCACCGAGGGGTCAGCAGGGACTTGGATGAGCATTTCCCACAAGCCCGTGTGCTACAGGCTTGGTCACAGTCTGGTGCTCTCGGAGCAGTTGGGAACTCCAAGAGGTGGAGCTACCTGGTGGGAAGTTCAGGTCACTGGGGACGGGCCCTTGGAGACAATCGGAGGACACAGCTTGTTTCCTCCTGCAGTCTCTCGTTCACGTTCCAGCCGTGAGGTGGACTGTTCTGCCTCACCACAAGCTCCCTGCCGTGAAGTGCAGCCTCACCACAAGCCCAAAAGCATCAGGACCAAGACCGTGGACTGACAGCTCCAAAACCGTGAGCCAAAACAGACCTTTCCTCTTTGCAAGTTGATGGCGTGAGGTATTTTGCTACAGTAACAGAAAGCTGGCTGTCACAGACACGCAGTAGAACGAAGTCATTTCCTCTGCACTGGACATGTGCAAAGAGTGACCTTTCAGGGTTTGCCATTGTAACTAGCAGAGCCAGGGCTCCGCAGCACCTGACTACAGAAAAGGACCAACTGCTCTGCCTGCTGGCGAAGAGGTGGAGGAGAGAGAGAAAGGGAGCAGGAGATGAACCAGAGAAAGGTAACCAAAATATGTAAATAGAACATTTTGGTGAATGAATATAAAATCAATATGAATGTACTCTCTTGGGCACTTGTACACATACCAACTCTCCATCTCTCACTGGAAACAGGGGAGATGGGCAGTATTTTTCAAGTTCTTTTTTTTTTTTTCTTTTTAAAAATGTATTCATTTTATTTTTTTCTAATTTTTTATAAGGGAGTTGAGTTATTATTGGATCATAAATGTTTATAAAGTAACAATATGATATACATTTGCTCCTCAAGCAGAGGTACCCCCACCTCACCCACACCCCAGTCTTTCGATTCTTTTATAGTTTACTCCTACAACTGATATAAATGTTTAGATTGTGAATTTTCCAGAATTAAATGATTGCATACTATTATCTGGCTTCTTCGGGGGGTGTGCAAAGAGTGTGCTACGTTGCTGGTCATTTCCCTAGATCCTTCCGTATTCTCCCTCCTCTCCTCTCCGCCTCTTAAGTTCTTTATATATTCTGAATATTAATCTCCAGGTGAAGGAGCAGCTGGCAAACATCTCCTCCCGTTCCGTAGGCTTTCTTTTCAGTCTCAACCATTTCCTTTGCTGTACAGAAGCTTTTTAGTTTGGTGGCATCCCACGTATTGACTCTTGGTTTTCTTGAGCCTTCGGGGTCTAATGGAGAATGTGGCTGCCTGCATCTATGTGATGGGGTGCTGAGCCTAGGTTTTCTCCTAGCAGTTGCAAGGTTTCTTGTCTAATTCCAAAGTCTTCAATCCATTTTGATTTGACGTTTGTACAGAGTGAAAGACAGGGGTCTATTCTCATTTCTCTGCTATAGGTTCCCAGTTTTCCCAAGCACCATTTGTTAAAGAGACTCTCTTTTCTCCAGTATGTGCGTTATCTCTGTTGTCAAACAGCAGATGGCTGTATGTGGATTTGTCTCTGTGGCTGCTCTTCTATTTCAGCCTCTTTCTATTTTGATGCCAATAGTGTGTTTCTTTTGTTACTGTAGCTCTGTGGTGTGATTTGGGATGGGATATTGTGATGTCCCCTGTGTCACTCTGCTTGCTAAGGATGGTGATGGCTCTACTGGGTCTCATTCTACCACATGAATTTAAGGACTGGTTTTTTTCGATTTCTGTGAAGGATGTCGTTGGTATTTTGACAGGGATTTCTTTGAATGTATAAGATTTTGGAAATATAGCCATTTTGACAATATTTAACCCAGAGAATTAATGGTCGATTGTCTCCACTCATCTGTGGAGGCTGGATCTAGACCCTGGCCATTGAGAAATGTGGTCTATTATCATGTGTTAAATCCAGATAAGATGTAATGCTACACAACATAATCCTTTTTTTAGAGATATTGTGGGAAGGGGAAGGGAGGGATAAGAGTGGGTAATTAGGGGGACACTCCTGGGGGGTAATTGTAATATCCAGAATCTACACACATTTTATATTATTTTGTTTAAAACTTGTATGGTTGTTCAAAAATTTAAAAAAAAACATGGGTGGTCTTTTCATCTTTGGAGATCTTCAGTTTCTTCAGTGTTCTATAATTACATCATAGTGGTCTTTCATTTCCTTGGTTAGTTTAATTTCCAGGTTTTTGTTTTGCTTATTTTGTTTCTGTTTGTTTGAGGTTTTGTTCTTTGAGGATATTGTGAAGGAAATAGCTTTCTTGATTTCCTTCTCTGCTGAATAACCGCTGGGATGCAGAATAACTACTGATTTACCAATGCTGATCTTGCATCCTGCTTCTTTGCTAAGTTCATTCATCAGTTCCCGGAGTCTTTTGCGGAACTTTTTTGGTTCTTCTTCATAAAGGATCACATCAGCAGCCAACAGTGAGAGTTTCACTTCCTCTCTTCTTATTTGTACCCCTTCCATTTCCTTCTCTTGTCTGATTGCTTTGGCTACAGTTTCAAGAAATACATTGAACACAAGGGTGAGAGTGGACCTGCTTGTTTTGCTCCTGGTGTTAGAGGAAAAGCTTTCAGTTTTTCTCATTTGGTAAGGTTTTCGGCTTGCTATTTGTAGTCTTTATAATGTTGAGATAAGTTCCCTGTCTCCCTAGCTTCGGCAGTGTTTTTAACATGAATACTGCTGTACTTTACCAAAAGCCTTTTCTGCACCTATCAATATGACTGTATGGTTCTAGTTCTTAATTCTATTTCCGTGGTGAATTAAACTTCTTGATTTGCATACAGCGAACCAACCTTGCCTACCTGGAATGAACCATAGTGTATTCTTTTTTGATGTGTTTTTAAATGCTGTTTGCTAGTATTTTTTTAAAGAGAGAGGGACAGTGAGAGAGAGAGAGAAACAATTTTCGTTCAGCTCTTCACTTGGCTTTCGTTACTCTGAAATTTCATTGTGTCCGTGGTGCTGGGGTTTGAACTCACACACTCATGCTTGCTGGGCAAATGCCGCAACCACCGAGCCACTGCTCCAGCCCTGATTGCAGCATTTTATTAAGGATTTTTGTAAGTATTTTCATCAGGAAAACGTGTCTGTATTTTCCTTCCCCAGGTGTGTCTTTTTTCTAGTTTCGTATCAGGGTTATACTAGCTTCACAGAATGTATCTGAGAGTGTCCCTTCCTTTTCAATTTCATGGAATAATTTGAGAAAGTCTGATATTAGTTCTTCTTTCAAGGTCTATTCCTGGGCTTTCCTTTTTTGGAAGGTGTTTGTTTGTTTAGAAATAGAGACAGTGAGAGAGTGACAAAGAGACAAAGTCAATTTGTATTTCGTTTTCATGTGGCTTTTGTTGCTCTAATGGCTGTGGACGTGGTGCTGGGGCTTGAACCCACGTACTCGCAATGCCAGGCAAGCACCACAACCGCCAAGCCACCACTCCAGCCCATTCAGAAGGCTTTTAATTGCTGTTTCAATTTCATGACTTGATATTGGTCTTTTTAGGTTTTCTGTATCTTCTTGGTTCAATATGGGCAGGTCATATGTGTCTAGAAATGTGTCCATGTCTTCTAAATTTTCCAATTTATTGGAATATAAATTTTCAAAATATTTTCCCATGATGTTGTGGATTTCAGAAATGTCTGTGGTGTTAGCTCCCTTTTCATCCCTAATTTTGTTGATTGCAACTTCTCTCTCTCTCGTTGGTTACTTTAACTAGGAGCTTATCAACCTTACTCATTTTCAAAGTACCAACTCCTTGTGGCATTGATCCTGGGTGCTTTTAGACCCTCAACTGCATTAATTTCAGCTCTGATTTTTATTATTTCCTATCTTCTACTGATTTGGGGGTTAATTTGTTCTTTTTATCTAAGGCCTTGAGATGGAGCAAACTTATTTATTTGGGATCAATACTTTAAAAAAAAAAAAAGAGGGTACCATGAAGAGAGAGAGAGAGAGAGAAGCAATTTTTATTTAGTTTTTCATGTGACATTCATTCATCAGACACTTGGTTGTGTACGTGGTGCTGGTGTTTGAACTCATGTACTTGTGTATGCCAGGCAAGTGCCGTAACTACCGAGCCACTGTTCCAGCCCCCGGATCTCTATTTCTTTTTTTTTTTAACAACCATACAAGTTTTTAACAAAATAATATAAAATGTGTATATATTCTGGATTTTACAATTACCCCCAGGAGTGCCCCCCCAATTACCCACCTTTATCCCTCCCTTCCCCTTCCCACAATATCTCTAAAAAAGGATTATGTTGGGATCTCTACTTTTTAATGGAGACAATGCAATAAATTTTCCTCTTACTACCGCTTTCATACCATCCCAGAAGTTTTGTTATCTTGTATCTTTGTTTTCATTAATTTCTAGGAATTGTATTTTTCTCATTTCTTTTTTTATCCATTCTTCATTTAAAAGAGTATTATTTAATCTTCATGTGTTTATGTGGTTTCTAATTTTTTTCTTGCCATTGATTTCTATTTCCATTGCGTTATTGTCTAATTGAACACAAGGGATTATATCTGTTTTCTGCTTTTGGTAAGATTTATATTGTGACCTAGAACATGGAAAGGTTCTATAAGCTGCTGAGAAGATACGCTCAGCTGTTTGGGGGTGAAATATTCTGTAGACAGCTATTAAGTGCATTTGTTCTATATTGTTATTTAGGTTGGATGCATCTTTGTTAATTTTATGCTTCAATGACCTGTCTACTGGTGATTGATGTGTGTTGAAGTCAGCCAGTATTACTGAATTGAGGGTCTATCTGGGATTCAATGTCAAAGAGTAATTTTTAGTGTAACTGGGTGCACTTACATCTGGGGTGTATGTATTTACTATCATTATGTCTTCTTGTTGGATTATTTCCTTTACCAGAATGTAATGACCTTCTTTGTCTCTTTTGATTAATTTTTGCTTGAAATCAACTTTGTCAGACGTGACAGTAGCTATCCCAGCTTATTTACAGAGTCCACTTGCATGGGATTTTTCCTAACCTTTTACCTTCAGTCGGTGAATGTTTTTGACTATGAGATGAGTCTCTTGCATACAACATATAGTTGGACCTTGTTTTTTGATTCATTCTGCTAATTGATATCTTTTAATTGGGAAATTGAGACCATTTATATTCAGTGTTATTATGGATATGGTTGTAGTTTTCTGCCATTTTGATTTTTTATCATGTTTAGCTCTGTCCTGATTCTCTTTGAGATGATCAGTTTTCTATTGATCTTCGTACATGTGGAGTTTGGAGATTTGTTTTCACTTCCTCTGTGTGCAATTTATCTTTGGGAATTTATTGTATGACTGGCTTGGTTATCATGAATCCCTTTAGTTTATCTTTGTCATAGAATATTTTAGTTTCCCCATCAAATATGAGGAGAGTTTTGTTGGGTATAGCAATCTTGGTTGGCAACTGGCTGTCTTTCAGAGCTTGGAATATCTCATTCCAGGGCTTCCTTAATTTTAGTGTCTGAGTAGAGAAATCAGAAATGAGCCTTACTGATCTGCCTCTAAATGTGACCTGATGTCTCTCTCTGGCATCTTTTAATATTCTTTCTTTATTTTCTATGCTAGGCATGTTTATTATAATGTGTCTTAGAGAACTTCTCTTCTGAGTCGATCTATATGTGGTTGTCTATCTCCTTTTTAATAAGGGAAAGTTTTTCTGACCATCTTATTGAAAATATTCTTTTTTTTTTAAAGAGAGAGGGACAGTGGGCTGGAGTGGTGGCTCAGCAGTTTCGGCGCTTGCCTGGCAAGCACGAGGACCCGGGTTCAAACCCCAGCACCACGTACACAACTAAGTGTTAGACCAACTAAGGCCATGTGAAAAACTCAATAAAGTTGTTTCTCTCTGTCTCTGTCTCTCTCACTGTCCCTCTCTCTTTAAAAAAGAAAAGAGAAAAAGAGAGGGACAGTGAGAGAAAGAGAATTAATTTTATTTAGGTTTTCGTGTGGCGTCCATTGCTTGGACACTTGGTCGTGTATGTGGTGCTGGAGTTTGAACCCATGTACTTCCGCATGCCAGGCAAGCGCTGTAGCCACTAAGCCACTGCTCCAGCCCCAGAAATGTTCTTAAATTTACATTTTCTCTTCTATCCCATGAGTCTCAGGTTTGGTCTTGCAATGTTGTTCCAGAGTTCTTGTATATTCTGACTACTCTTTTCTTCTCATTTATTGTATTATGTATACTCAAATCCATGCATCCTGTCTTCCCTGAGGTTCTGTCTTCAAACACTGAAGTTCTGTTTTCTATGCAATCAAATCTGTTGATGATGATTTCAAATGAAATTTTTATTTGACTCACAATGTCTTTCATTTCCAGGAGTTCTAAATGGTTTCTTTTCAATACATCTATTTCTTTTTTTAAGGAGAGAGAAAGAGAAAATACCAGTTTCATTTTCTCATCTGGTTTTTGTTTCTCCTCCACTTAGCGGTGTGTGTGGTGCTGAGGATCAAACCCAGGTCCTGGCACGCGCCAGGCAAATGCTCTACTGCTGGGCCACCTTTCCAGCCCGCTATTTCTTTACTAAAATACCTTTCATCTCCTATATTTGCTCTCTGAGTTTGTTCCTTAGATCTTCTTCAGCTCATTGAATGTTGTTTTTCATGATCGTTCTCTGGAATTCCATCCTCTTCAATGTCATTTTGGGGATAGATTTGTTTGTCTCCTTCCTCGTGTTTTCAGAGATTCTGTGCTTGCACGTTAGTGGAGAAGGAATCCCCTTCGTCGTTTTATGTGTCTCCTTCCACGTGCCGTTCTTTTTTCTAGGGTTTCTCTCTGTTTGGGGCATAGGAGTAGATGTCAAAGAGTGGGGACCTGAAGTTCCCCTCTGGCTGTCCCTCCTTGGGGTCTGGTTTTTGGTTTGGGGTTTTTGTGATCCCGGTTCTATGAGTTGGAGCAATGCTTGGCCTTGGGTGGGGCTAGGTCATGTGTGGGGTGGTTGTCACTGTTGCTTGGCTGATTCATATTTTTCAGCTGCAGCCTCTCTACTCTGTGGTCTTGAAGTGGCCCTGTTATTTGTAGCCTCTCTTAGGGGGAAGCACTAATATCAGTTGCATATGCATAGCTTGAAATAAATGCCCAGTGCCTAGTTTGACATCTATAATATTGTCACCTATACAAATCTGGGGGGCTTCGTGTTTAACAACAGTGCCAGCAACACAAGACTGTGAACTAGACCAGGCATTCAGCATCAGATGCCTGCTATGGCATCCTCTGTGTTAGCAATCACACCACTAATGGGGCTCGGATGGCATGCATTATACAATTCTAGAAGGACAATTTCAGCTTCTTAAACAGAGAAAGCAGGCTGAGAACACGAATTTTTTTAAAAGTGATCGTAGCAGAGACGGTGTTAGCAGATGTCAACTGTGAAAAAGAAGGAACAAAAGATTTACAGAAAGTAATAAAGAAAAAGAATATCGGAAACAAGAAAACTTGATGGTTAGTGGGGGACATGCGATAAGGGAGATAAGAGGGATGAGAAGCAAGATACGGCCAAACGAGAAACTATAAGCTCAAAACAGCTCAAGCCCGCATATAAATGAACCCCACCAAGTCAAGGCTGAATGGCAAACAGAGGCAGAAGGAAGCCATCAATGTGGAAGTAAAATTATAGGCGTATATGTGTACTTTTAACCTATCCACGGTGAGTGTGCACACACACACACACACACACACACACAAGCATGCATAATGGAATAAAAGTTAAAAGTAACACAATAAGGAGAAATGATCTTTGAAAAAAGTTTTAAACTAGTTCCAAAAACTTTTTAAAGAGAGAGAGAGAGAAAAAGAGAATCAGCTTTATTTAGTGTTTCATGTGGCTTTCGTTGTACGTGGTTGTGGGCTTCGAACTCACATCCCCATGCATGCCAGGTAAGTGCCACAACTGCCAAGCCACTGCTCCAGCCCCAGTTAAATTTTTTAAAAAGATCAGATTAAAACTGAATATGAAGAAAAGAATGGGAAAACAAGAAATGAGGAAAGAAAGCAAATAAAAATAAAATAAAGAATAACCAATGAGAACTCTTGCGGAGGAGTCACGGGCTTCTCCCGCTGAGGTCGTCATGCCTGCTGGCAGGGACGGAGTCCTCTCCTGGTCTTTGCTTTTGGCTTTGCAGTCCTGGGCTCAGGACTGGGTTGCGAAGCTGGAGGCCTCTGTGCTCCTCTCCTGGCTGCTGCCTTGGTGACTGCAGATCTCGCGCCAGCCTCCTGGTGCGCGCTGGGCAGCACAGCTGGGTGGACAGCTGCCTCTGGTGGGCGTTGAGGAGTTCCAGATTGGAGCCCCAGGCCGGCTTCGTCTGGGTGGGACTGTGGGTTTGAGCTTGCTCCACGCCCCTGTTGGAGGGGGAGCCTGTTTGGCAGGGTGTCTGGATCCTGGGGTCTCCAGTAAAACCTACTCTCAGGACGCAGAGGCAAAGCCTCCCTGGGGTTCCTCCCTCCACTATGAACGTGGAGTGCGGGTGCCTGCCCTGGAGCACAGCAGGAATTTCTCCTTTGGGTCCCGAACCTGAATGGTCCAGGCACTTTCTTGGCCCCTGTTTCAGTCTCTGTGATTCAGATGCCTTCTGGGAAGTTTTTGATCAGCCGCGGGAGCCCAGGTCTCCTGCCTTCCAGCTGCAGGAGCTCAGGGGTGGGGGGTGCTGCAGCCATGGCACAGAGCTGCTGTTGGGACACACACCCTTCTGCTAGGCCACCAGCTGCCCCTGAGCAGTAAGTTCCTACAGATCAGGAGGGAGGAGCAACTCCACAGCATTAGCAGGAAGCAAGGTGTGTTAGACCTCAACAGGTCAGGCCCGTGAAGAAGAGCATAGAGGTGCCGGTAAGTGGGACTTTTTTTGGGGGAGGGGGGATGCTGGGAATTGAACCCAGCAGTGCTTAACCACTGAGCCACATCCCCAGCCCTTTTATTTTTTTATTTTGAGACAGGGTGTCAGGAAATTGCTTTGAGCCTCACTCAGTTATCCAGGCTAGCCTCCAACTTGTGATCCTCCTGCCTCAGCCTCTGATTCACCGGGATTACAGGTGTGTACCACCTTGCCCAACTGCATGCGTGTGATTTCTAAGCCACTGGACAGATGTGATCGAGAGGCTGCAAGGAAGGCTTGATCAAAAGGGGAGGAGAGCTGAGAAGGAGACCTGGGACTCTGAAACAGGAGGTTGGGCAGAGGAACACAATCTTGCCTGGAACTGGGGAGAGGGAGCCATTGAGATAGATTCAGGGGAGTCAGGTGGTGGAATCCAAGGGAGGAGAGGCTTGGAAGGGAGTCTGTAATCCACCACGACACCCGTTCTCGATAGGACACATGAGGCAGGGGTAACAGGTCAAGGCCTTGGGTTTTATCTCAGTGTGGGGGTGAGGAGGTACAATAAGGATCAGGTGTGAGATTTGCTGATGCCCACAATATGAAAATGCTAAAGGAATCCTTACTGGGCTATAAAATATTGATTCATAAGTAGAAAACAGCTCATGTGCATACTCCTGCACAAAGACCTTGAAACAGGACGCAACTTCTGTCTTAAAACAACCAGATAAAGAGCTATTGCATAAATAAAATTCTAATTTTGTTTTCTTTTAAAATTCTGTTTTTAGGTAGGAAGGGATTTCATAATTAGTCTCCAAAAAAATCACAACTGAAACCTTGGAGAGATTGGATCTCATTAATGTTTCAGATTATTTTCCAAAGCACCGTAAACAAAGAAGAAAGTTAACCATCCCGGCAGTGTCGACTAAAAAGACTGTCGACAGGATTATGTAAATGAGTCCAAAAAATCAACAGTCAAAATGTAAGGAACCTAGCAGAAAATAAGTACAAAAATATGTATGAATAATTCACCAAAGAAGTAAAACCAGGGGCCCATAAATATGAAAAAAAATGCAGACCTACTGGTACTCAGAGAAATGAAAACAGAGGAGGCAACTTTGTCTTGTTGTGTTTGTCAGTTTTCTGTTACTGTAACAAACATCCCAAATGAAAAGGTAAAAAGAGAAAAGGTCTGTTTTTGTTTTTCCATCGGCCACATTGCTTTTGTCCTAGGGAGAGGCAGTATGTTGTATGTGTGGTGGAGCCAAACTGTTTATGTCATGGCCAGAGCCCAAAAAAAGAGAGAAAAAGGCAGAGGCTAGAGTCTCACCACCCCCTTCAAGAGCACTCACCCAAGCCCTGGAAGATGAACCAGTCACGTCTTTCTCTGTAGCACCAGGTCTTTAATGGCCCATTTCTCCCTGCCAGCCACACATCTAGGAAATTCCATTCTGCATCCAACCCAACTCTCCACCTCCTCTGCTCCTGTGCTCAGGCTGCAGAGCGACACTAGCAAAGAATTCCTGCCATCACATCAACAGTCCTCACTTTAACTCTGTGACCGTGGGTCTCCAGTCAGTGCTCCACCCTGGCCGACAGCCCCTAGTAGCCTGCAATTTCACCGCCTGGCTCTCTGAGCTGCTGTCCCTTCTTCCCTGTGAGTCTCCAAGGCTGCTCCCCACCGTGGGATGGACGCGCCACCGTCACCGAGGAGACGGCCGCTGCTTCTTGTGCTGCCCTTGATCCCAGCTTCCCTGATGCATGCTCTCTGCCCCCCAGGTAGGCACAGGGCGTTTCCCCGCTGTCCCCTCAGAGGCCACTAGAGAGCTGCATTCTCCGCCGTCTCCCACTCAGGGACTCTGGGACCACCACTGCCCCTTACCATTCCGCTACTTCAGTTGATTCCTGAAGAATGGAGATCAGTTTTGCTATCTTCCGTTTTAGAGATCCCCCCTCACTCTCCTCCAACTCAGCCTATTCTCCGCTCCCTTTCGTGGAAAACATACCCTAAATAATTCTTAGGCTCCCTTCTCTTCGTCCTCTCCTCTCTTTTATATGTCAGTTTAGAGGGTCTTGGTGCAATTAGGCCCCCTCCAACAAGAGACCGAGACCCGCTCGTGTCCTGTGGAAGATCCCCAGCTCCTCAGAGGCAATGTCAGGATCAGACCTCTTGACTCTGGACGCCCTTCCAGAATGCCCCCCTTTCCTTGAACACCTCTGAGCTCAGCCTTTAATCAGAAGTGACGTCAGAAGGACTTTAAGCTCCTGTTTCCCTAAAGCTAACCCCAGGTGAGTCACTTGCTGGCATCTTCCACTGCTCCCCAATCCACCTGCAAGTTCAGACCTCCATCACCTCCATGCAGGTCCCGTTGGTACCTGTTCACTCAAGAGAGGTGGAGAGGTGAGCTTGCCAATCACACGTGCTGCACCGTGCTCTCGGGCTTCCCAGCCACTGGAAATGCAAACCAAATAAACCTCTCTTCCCTGTAATTACTCGGGCTCAGGTAATTTGTTATAGCAACAGAAAGCAGATTGAGACACCTCGATCAATAAAATACCTGTTCCAGGTGCTCCCCAAGGTGGCTTTCCGCACACCCTCACTCCTTGTTCCCGTAACCCTGCTTCGGCCTCCAAATCCAAATTGCATTCACAGCCTTTGGACTTCCGTTTCGGTTGCCTTGGAAAGTAACTCACTTTCTCAGGATTGGATTTCTGCTCAACCCTGAAAGGTCTTTTGATTTTATTGATCAGCCCAGAAAGCCCTCTGTCTTTTGTAGAACCTCAGGGCCCCCTGTCTCTTTTTCTTCATCAGAATTAATGGAGGAGGGGAGGAAGACCTCTTACATACACTACGTCAGGGAAAATTGTATTTTTAACTAACCAATTTTTCAGTTAGAAACATATTAGCTTGGCTATAAGCAGAGACCCAACCTATAGCAGCTGAACAAAACAGTATTTTCTTTTTCTTTTACAAAAAGAAGTCCAGAGGTAACCTTTCCATGGCTGGTGCTATAGGTATATTCATGGCATCAGAACCCCTCCCTTCTAAGTGCTTCTTGCCTCTTGGACACAATATGGTTGCTCTACCTCCCACATCACATCTAAGTTTCAGGAAGACATTAAGAGGCTCCTCTTCTGCGGACATTGCATAAGCTCATTTATACCTCTGAGCTCAATTTATCAATGATGGCCTCGCTAGCGTGTCTGACAACTGACTGCTATTTGCTGGGGTGACAGGGCCAGAGCGTGTGTCATTTCTCATCATGCATCAGTCCAGCCAAGGTTCCTTGACATGGTGGTGGTCACAGTGTTTCGAGAGAGGTCAATTCCCTCTGCTCTTCTAGCTTCTGTGTGCACTTCTTTTGCCAATACCCCACTTGTCAAAAGGCAATCAGAGTCTATGAGGGGCAGCACAGAGGGTAGAATCTGTAGCCATTTCTGCAATCTGCTACGCTACACTGCCCTGAAGAAATTTACACTATAGCCAACTATCCCTGATGGTCTTGGCTGAGATGTGAGGTGGCCTCGAACACTCAAGTGTGAGACAGCGCAAGGAAGCTCAGAGATGGAATGACTGGGCTATGGGAGCCCTGACCTAATCAGTGCATTACTCCCCTGATAGGGATTAACTGGGGGGTGACTGAAGGGGTGGGTGTGGCCAGAGGGGTGGGGCCTGCAGGCAAATGGGAGTGGCTGGAGGAAGCAGAGACTGCAGGTGGGTGGGTGTAGCTGGAGGAGAAGGGGACTGCAAGGTGGATGGGCCTGGCTGGAGGGGGCGGGGACTGCAGGTGGGTAGGTGGGGCTGGAGGAGGAGGGGACTGCAAGGTGGGTGGGCGTGGCTGAAGGAGGCGGGGATTGTGGGTGGGCGTGGCTGAAGGAGGCGGGGATTGCAGGGTGGGCGTGGCTGGAGGTGGTCTCTTGGCTGCGTCTTTGGGGTTTGCATCTTGTCCTTGCTGAGCAGAGCGCTCTCCGCTTCCTGGTGGCCCTGGCCTGGGGGGCTTTCCTCCTCCACGCCCTTCCGCCATGATGTTCTGCCTCACTGGGGCCCAGAGCTATGGTTTGGCCGACCACAGACTGAGACCTCTGAAACCATGAACCAAAGTAAACTTCTCTACATTGTCCTTGCCCCGCGTTTGGGTCACCACGATGAAAATTCTAACACGCCTGATGCGGTATGCTTTCTCCCTCCGAAGTAAACTAATTGCCATCAGTAAGGGGGAAGGAGATCTTCGTTTTAAATGGTCGTATTTACTTTCACACTTCTTTCTTTGTAAACACATTGTCATCGTTCTTAGATAAAACACCTGAGAGTGAAACCAGAGCTTTCAGGAGAAAAAAAACAACATTGTTGCTCCCATCTGAGTACCAATGTTGGAAGAAATAAGCAGATTTCATCCAAAATATGTCCTTGTTTGTACAATTCTCATAAACACTTGCGTGCCTCCCACGTTGAGTTCAAAGGAGACAGCACCTATTTAATTTTGCACCTTGTGAAAAGTCTAAGATTTTAGCTTTATTAAAAGCACACTCAGTTGTTCGCTGCAGTCACAGCAGATTCCATGGCTCAGACAGTCCTGGCTGTGGTGCTTTTCAGAGAAAGCATAAAAATCGCACCCCGGGGAACCTTGGGAGAGCTCAGCTTGCAGGCTCAGTGGGGAGGGGCAGAGGAGGTGCCAGAGGGCTGCAGGGAAGACCATGGGGGTTGGGGTGAGGTCAGCGGGTTCCAGGCCTGGCTGGGGGCCCTGGGATATCTGGTAGCCCCCATAACCAAGAAGGTGGTGTACAGAACCATCTCTGTGCCTGGACCTTTCTGAGCTGCTCTCTGGTGACCCTGTCCTGAGCCACTTTCCTCCTCCACGCCCTTCCGCCATGATGTTCTGCCTCACCTGGGGCCCAGAGCAATGGTGTTGGCCAACCATACCCTGAGACCTCTGAAACCATCTGGTGTCTCCAGATGGCCAGCACTGGGTAGCCAACTGGTCCTGATCGGTGACATTCCAGGGCCATCTGTCCGCATGCATTTCACGTGCATGGCCCCATGGAAGCCAGTCCTCGGACTTGCCCAGTGGTGGCCATAGCAAAAGAAGTCAGGGTGGTGTGGGGAGGAAACCTCAGGGGGCCCTGCTGAGGACTCTCATCCACCCAGCTAGATCCCTCCAGCCTGACCGTTCGCTCATTTAAGGAATCTCTTAGGAAAGAGACGCCATCCCTGAATTCACTCCACCTTCAAAATACTAATGGCCAGGCAAGAGGACACCAGGCCAAGACAAACTGCAGCAGTCCCCCAAGCTGCAATGTTCCCGATGGAGCACCAGCCATGCCTGCAGGCGCCTGGTACTGGGGCCAGCCGCAGTGGAGAGCCACCCTGTGTGGATCAGGTCAGCAAATTCACGCTGCCCCGCAACCCCAAGGCCCACACCTCACAGAGTCTGCAGCTAAAGGTCTCTGGCTTCTCGAAGTCCTCACCACCTTTCCTAACCTCAACAGGTGCATGGTCCAGCTTGCAGGTCACCAGTGATACCTGACTCCAGTCTGACAGCCTGGATGTGTGACCTTGGGTGAGTCACACACATCTCTGAACTTCTGATCCTTGTCTGGAAAGCAGATACCCTGACACCATCAGTTCACAGGACCCTCGAGACGGATCCAGAAAGTTTAGTGCCATAAGCTAGGTATCGGCAAAATTTCCTACAAAAGGTCAGATAGACAATATTTTGGGCTGTATGAGTCTCGGTGACTGCGTTCTGCCTCACTGGCAGTGAAAGCAACCATAGATGATGTAAATGAATGAACATAGCCGTGTTCCAATAAAACTTTATTTGCCAAAACAGATGTGGCCCTCAGACCTACGTTTGCCCATGCTGGCTCCACACAGGTCTGTCTTTATCCAAATGACAGTGTGGATCTGTGACTCCAGACATGTGTCCTGAAGGCTCCCCTGACTCAGGTCCTCTCCAATCACAGGATTATGCAGGATGACCGCACAGAAGGTTCACAGGCTGGAGTGTAACAGTGGACATCCCAAGAACTGTAGCTTAGGCACTGAAACCTGGGGGCTGAAGGGATTGAACATAGCTCAAGGTGGAAAGGTGGGGCCAGACACCGCACAGGAGACACGAGGGACGGTACACCCAGAGCCCCGTGCCAGGAAGACAGGGAGTCCCGTTGGCATTGGGGGAAGCCAGAGCCTTTCTGTAGCTTGGTGCAGAGGGAAGACCAGCAGAGACCATGTCCACCAAGCAGCTCCAAGGCCCAGTGCAGAAAAGAGGCAGAGGCTGACATCGTTGCTTGGTTTTTAAAATGTGGTCAATGGGGGCTGGAGCAGTGGCTCAGTAGAAGTACTTGCCTGGCATGCACGCGGATCCTGCGCCCTTGATGAATATTTGTTGAATGAATGAATGGTCCCCCTCCACTTGATGAATATTTGTTGATGAATGAATGATTCCCTCCACTTGATGAATATTTGTTGAATGAATGAATGGTCCCCCTCCACTTGATGAATATTTATTGATGAATGAATGATCCCCTCCACTTGATGAATATTTGTTGATGAATGAATGATCCCCTCCACTTGATGAATATTTGTTGATGAATGAATGATCCCCCTCCACTCGATGAATATTTGTTGATGAATGAATGATTCCCTCCACTTGATGAATATTTGTTGAATGAATGAATGATTCCCTCCACTTGATGAATATTTGTTGATGAATGAATGATCCCCTCCACTTGATGACTATTTGTTGATGAATGAATGATCCTCTCCACTTGATGAATATTTGTTGATGAATGAATGATTCCCTCCACTTGATGAATATTTGTTGATGAATGAATGATTCCCTCCACTTGATGAATATTTGTTGATGAATGAATGATTCCCTCCACTTGATGAATATTTGTTGATGAATGAATGATCCCCTTCCACTTGATGAATATTTGTTGAATGAATGAATGATCCCCTTCCACTTAATGAATATTTGTTGAATGAATGAATGATCCCCTTCCACTTGATGAATATTTGTTGATGAACGAATGATCCCCTCCACTTGATGAATATTTGTTGATGAATGAATGATCCCCCTCCTGTTTGATGAATATTTGTTGAAGGAATGAATGATCCCCCTCCCCTGCCAAGAACAGTGAAAATACTGAGTTGAATCCAAACACCATCATTCTAAGGCAAGAGGATAAATGGAGAGAGAGGGAGAGATGTCCCCAGCCCAGCAGACTTCCACCCACATCTCATTGGCCAGACAAGCAACTCTGAGCACCTGGGTTTCAACCAAGGAAGATGCCATCCTGAACATTCAGGGTTCGGAGAGCAGGGTCCTGGAAGGGACCATCTGACAGGAAGGCAGCCAACAGTGTCCACCACAGTGGATTTTCTGAATTGGCCAGGCCGGGCACCAAGAGCAAATGGATCTAGAAAGCCTCCCTGGCACCCGGTGCCACCAAGGTGGAAAGCCCCACCCACTGAAGCGGAAGAGTGAAGTGCAGGATGTGGGGCTGTGGATGGGGAAAGAGGAAGGATAAAGCTGCCTCTCGTGGCTCCTAACCCCATGCTCAGGGCCCTTGCTTGGACGCCCACATATACCCCTGTCCTTCCTAGGACCCTCCCTGTGGGCACACAGCCCCCCACTCCAGGATAACCCAGAGGGAAGCTGTGCAGTATTAGTCTCTGCAAGTCCAGAGCCATCCCGACTTGCCCCTAGCTTGCGGCCACATGGTCAGGGCTCTCAGCCCGCACAGTGGACTTGTGGGCTCCGCTCCATGCTCTTGAGGCCAGGCCAAGCGCACTTCCAGCCCTGGATGGAGGAAGAACTTTCTCCTTCAGATATGGGGTCTGCCCCAAGCTGCTGGCTTCCCAGGGTGGCTGAAGGCGTGGCTGTCCATGGAATGGGCTGGATCCCCTCACTGCTGCTCAGCTGTCGGAATCTGGGTCATTCACGCTGAAGGCCAAGGCCACGGGAGGCTGCAGCAGACTTGGCTCACCTCCCTCTGGAGCTATCGTCACAGAGAGTTCACAGAGCGCCTCCGGGCTGCTCCTGCCCCTCTGGTTCATCCCCTTCCCTTCGCTCCTTACCCCAGTTCTCAGACACCACACCACCCCCACGTTGTCCTCCACACTCATATTCGTTCTTTTTCTCTCGCTGTAATGAAATGCCTGAGGTGAGGGACGTTTTGAAAGAAAAAGGTTCATTTAGCTCACAGTTCAGAAGGTTCAAGGGCAATGCACTGGCTTTGGTGGCTTTGGCTCAGCTCTGGTGACAGATGACAGATGACGCTGCTATGCAGGAGCTCCTTTCAGGAGGTAGCAGAAGGAAGTCAGAGGGGGACACAGTTGTCCTCAGATTCCATAGGCATTGGATCCAGGACCCCCTGTGGACACTGAAATGCAAATCCGCTCCAGTCCCTGCTAGGAAACTGCACATGTGTGTGTGACCTGCGGGCATCTCCTGTCATCGCTCTAGATGACTTGTAGCACCTAGTACAACGTGAACGCTGTGAAGACAGCTGTTTGCTAGAACCCTCGAGGAGTCGCGATTCAAAATCAGTCTGTGCAGGCGGAGGGCGGATACGACCACTGCAGATCTAACCACACTTTTGATCCAAAGTTGGTTGAATTTGCAGACGTGAAACCCACAGATATCGAGCTGGCTGTATAAGATTTGGGGGCCTGGGCTCTAGTGGCCAATGATGGGACTTTTGATGTGGCACTCTGAATATCCTTGGGCCAAATTCACGCTGTCATCGTGAAGGGGTCACGCACACAGTCTGGGTAACCACGGAGCTGTTTGATCTTAGAGCTGTCTGCCCAGAGGAGCAAAGGATGCCTGAATGAATTGGTTTTCCAAAATGTTCTCATCTGAGTCGTGAAGATATTTATTGGTTTACAGTCTTCTTTTTCTGAGCAAGTATTTCCTGGACCAGTTTTAAAAAGTCATACTGAAACACAGGGGGACTCAGCTCTCAGTCCAACCGACCAGCTGTGTGTACACAGGTGATCCCAACCTCCGCCGCGCCACACCACAGAACAGCCCTGCCCCAGCCGTGCAGGGCAGCCCACAGGCATCTCAAGAACGCAGGACTGGTTAAGAGGCCCCTCGAACTCACCAGGCTTTGAACAAAGCATTCTAAGACAGGCAGAGGGGACCACCAAGTTCTCTCACGGAGAACCGAGCTCCAGCGGCCTGCGAGACAGTTCTGGTGTCCTGAAGGGAAGAGTTGCCCAGGGCCCTGCCACACCCCAGCCCTGATGCGGGACATGCTCTGTCCACAGCACTGAAGCTTGTCCCATGGGCTTTGAATGAGATGGTCCCACTGACCATGGAGACCCTGTGACAGACGTGGACTCAGCAAGATATCAGCCTTTGCGGCCGTAGAACTCTCAAGATCACGTAGTTTAAAACCTCTTTGCTTGGAGTCTGTGAGCTGTTGGAGACCTCCTGCCACCCAAGGTTCCTCAGCAATCAGAGCTCCCATGGTCAATTTTAAAGTTACCATTCTGGTTTTACACATCAGTTTCCTTCTGAGGGATGGATCTACACCTAATGTGTAACAAACACCATTTCCGAACCAGTAAAACCAAGAGCTAGACTCTAAAGGGTAGAGAATCACTCTGAAGCAACCTGGCCTCTCTTAATGAACCCAAAGCTAGCAGTCCTAAGCCATCACTCATCCCAATACCAGACAACCGTCTTCATATGGGGAAATAGATCTTGACGTCAAAATTACTGATTTATGGAACGCTACAGATATAAACCCCCCCTGTTATCAAAGCATCTCCCAAACTTCTCTTCCTGGCTCTAATCTTCCTGGCTCTGACTGTCCCGGCTCTAACCTTCCGGGCTCTAACTTTCCCACAGGCACAAGCATACACCCAACGACCTACTTTCACCACTGTCCTTTGGGCAGAGAACCAATCAGCATCTGCCCTCTGCTCCTAACTACCCCAACCCCCATGAAAATCCCCTATAAATACCCTTGTACTCCTGCAATAAACAGGAACCCATCTCCAACTATTGGTTTTGGTCTCAGTGCGCCAGATTATTCCTTTCATTGGTGCTGTGACTCGGATGGGGATAACCTCAGGACACCTGAGGACCCCTCCACTCGCCCGACTAAAACCTCTCGTCATCGTCCACCTTCTCGAGCGCTCGCTACCCAGCAACCAACACCGATTACCTCCTAGGTGAGTCACTCCCCAAGAGGTTACCGCCCTCAGCCTAAACGACTCCTAGCCCCCAGAGGTTACCGCCCTCAGCCTGACCACAGTGGGAGACTACATCCCACCTAGGCCTTCGTGGCCACAAACGACTCCTAGAAACCTCACCCACCCTTTAACTGATTAGCTAATGGGACGGAGGTGAAGAACAGACCCCCTCTCCTCCTTCACTCCCTCTCCTCCGAATTTATTCCTTTACTCCCTCTCCTCCTCCAAGTCCACCCACGAAAACCCTAGCGTCAGGTACTCCGCGACCTCCTCGCAAAAGGATCCTCGGGTGACGACCTGATTATCCTTTCTGCCTCTGGCTCCACTGAGCCTTGCGGACAGTTTACCCTTTGGGGACGTCCAAACTGGTCCTCTGTTCATTCCGTTCCGGTCCGGAGTCACTGTTCCTCCTTGAAGTCACTGTCCCTTCTCCTCCTTCCTTTCCTTGATTATGGGGGCCTCTTCTTCCCTCCCAAACGACTCCCCTTTAAAATGTTTACTTTCTAATTTGAATCGCCTTGTCTTTTACACTGGACATAAAACCTAAAACTCTCATCAAATTTTGTACCCAAGATTGGCCCAATTACCTGCTAGACAATCACAATCGATGGCCCACCGAAGGATCCTTAGATCCACAAATTCTCCAAGATTTATTCAATTACTGCAAGCGCTCGAAAAAGTGGAAGGAGATCCCCAGGCTTTTTCTCTCCTTCGCTCTCACCCCAAACTATGCGCCACTTGCAGCCCCCACCAGGTCCTCCTTGCCTGCAAACCTAAACCTACCGACGGGGCCTTGGGTCCTCTTCCCCAGACCCACGTTACACTCATCCTTTCCTATTTTGGGGGTAGAAATGAAAACCATACTCCCACGGAAACCCCCCCGTCACCTGTTCCATAGATGGTGTCCCTTTTGCTCATTCCTTCCTGGTGATGCTCCAATGTCCAGTACCACTTCTTGGCAGAGATATCCTTTCACTCTTCAAGGCCACTATCTCTATACAACCTCCATCCTCTCCCACCCCTCACTTCTTGATGGCCATCCTGATGGAGGACCTCACAATCCCCTCCCCACACAGCCCAAGCCACTTTAACCAGCCTACAACCCATCATACAGGACTCCTAAAAAAAAAAAGGGGGGATATATCCGACCCACTCACTCTCCCTTTAACACTCCCATATTGGCTGTAAAAAACCCAACTGCACCTACTGGTTAGTATAGGATCTCCACCTCACAAAATTCATAGGCACCTCCATCACTAATTCCAGGCTCATTTCTCATTTGCTCAAAGCCTCCAGACTACCCTCCAAACTTGGAATCATCCACTGCAAGTTTTATCAAACTGATTTCTCCCCCATTACTGTCCAGAACTCCAAGGCCAACCGTGCTACGCAAGCAACTGCTCTCCAGGCAGCTGCTCCCTCCTCCCCCCCATTACTGTGGGAACCCCAAGGCCAACTATGCTGCGCCAGCAGCCCCCCCTCCCCTCTGCTTGTGCTCACATCGCCCGAGGAACCACTTCCTCCACTCCTTATTTCACTCCAGTCCCCAAAGCCTTGAGGTCTTCCTCCGTTCCTTTTTTCCTCTCTCTACAGAAGATAAGACTCTTTTGCGGCACATTTCTGTGACTTGCCACATTTGCCAATGAACAAATTCCAATACACCTCTACAGCCTAAGCCCTTTCCTTCACACCAAGCTCGCAGACACACCCCCACTGCCCACTGGCAGCTTCAACTCCACCTCTCCCATCTCCTTTCTTAAGCCTATATCTGAAGATGACCAAAACACAGACTAAGGAGGCCTTTACCCCCCTCCTCCTTCTCCTTTCTCCTTTTATTGCTGTCTCCTCTTACTACTGCTGACTGGCCTCTAGCGGGCTGCTCAGATACCATCTATCTTTCTCTCCCTGCTGCTACAGAACTGTTCCAACACACCACACGCCCCTATATCTGCTTCTTGTATGACCAAACAGAAGATTACTGCACATGGTGGGCAGACACTTAAGGAAGAGTGTCCCTATTGATCCTGTAAGATCCATGATGCATGCTTAGGGCAATTAAACCAAAACATGTTTCAATATGGGCACAGCACAAATGCCTACAACATCACAATCAAAGGCCCCTGGGACCCTCGCTAGGCCTCCAGCATCTCAGCATCCTTTTACTGTAATGGATACGCTTCCACCCCTATGGATCTCTCCACACTTCTTGTGAATACATCTCTATAGACACATAGGTCTCTCAAGTGTCCACTGACATCCAGCACTCAGAGCAGGTCATAATGCAGACACTCCAGAATTCATCTTCCCCCTCTAGCTCCTTTTACTCCTGGCTCCATATATTGTCAGACACTATAACCTTCCTTAACCACACTTTCTCAGCTGCCAGTCCAGCTAATTGTTTCCTTTGCACATCTCTAACCCAGCCTTTACTAGCTGCAGCACCCATCAGGGCTTCTAAATACACCTTTGGTTCCCAGGGACAAGCTCCAGCCCCTCATAAACTAAATTTTAAAAATTTGAAACCCATAGAGGTTCCTCTTATAAATCAGTCTTGGAGCACTGGTACTGTTTCTCTTGGCAATTTCATTTTGTAATTTTCAACTGCTTTGACTTAAATAATCTCACCTTAAGGTATTTAAAAGCATTGAAAGTTTCATCAGGATTGTATCAGAATATAGATTTAAGAAAGGGTCAACAAGTAGGAAAAATCTAAAAGATTATAGGCATGGACATTCACTTTGATATGGAAATTAAAATTAAAAAAATGTTCCTGGGTATGAAGAAATATAATGTCTAAGTAAGTCGCAGAAGGTTTGTGGAAGGTAAATTTCAGAAGCTTGTGTGTTACATTAAATTGAATAACTTTATGAAAGTTTACAGGCAGGGTAACTGTATCTGACATAAAATGGTCACTGTCATTTAAAAGCCTGACTTATCCGTCTGCTTTGACTGTTTTCCTGGTCATTAACACTCTTTCCTAAATGTATATTCAGATAGACTCCAGGAACAATACATGAGAACTTTATAAAATGCTTTTAAGAGGCAAAGACATTCCATCACCTACACGACAGCACTGCTACTGATCCTAATTAAGCAAAAAGGGTAACTATAAAGCTGTAACAATATTTCCACTTTAAGACTGGTGAAACTGGCCTGCTGGATGTTAAACGCCAAATCAAGGAGACCAAAATTAAGACAGTTACAGAGCTAAGGAAAAATCGTCAATATTTTGACCCTTGCCCTGTTTGGTCAGCCAAAGCTCAGAGGACAATGGAACTTCTATACAGGCTTGACAACTCTGGGTAACAAGACCTCCCGATCAGGGGGATCAGGTGACCCTAGAGAACAGAAAGCCAACCAGTGAACACACTGCAGAAAGGATGATCATTCATGGGCAATGTCCCTGATGCTTCCAAGCGAAGCCACGTGTGGTCAGCAAGACCCTGATCTATCCCTGGCAGATGGCACAACTGGTAAAAGAGCCAAAAGGCTTTTCACAAGTTCCTCAGGAATAACCCTGACAAACTCAGCTGACTGGTAGCAATAGACAGGAACAAGACCAATTTTGATCAAGTTGGCCTTAAATACCTGGCAGGAGAGTGTAACCAAACTCAGTCCTCCATGGACATTTACCAACAAAGGCAATGGCTTTTTTCTAAATGCCAGTTTTAGAGGGGGTTCCCCTAATCTGATTTGCTCAGAATCCCCTCTCTAGGATGAAACAGGCCATTTTTCTATCCACAGTGATCGGACTCTACCTAGCCTCCTCACTCACTGCCTCCGAATTGGGGGCAGGAGGATGAAGTCAGTCTCTGCCACTCAGAGGCTAGAGCAGCAACCAAGAGGCAATGGAAACATCAACTGCCTCCCTGGCCTCCCTACAAAGACAAATAACATCTGTCACCTGAGTTTCATTACAGGACCTCCAAACACTCGATCTCCTGAGGATGAACAAAGGCTGCTACATCGGTGAAACTGGGCTGATGGAGATGAACATCAGAACTCAGACATCTGAACGAGAGGCCTAAGCAGCCTGACCCTTGGCCAGGATGGCTCAACTCCACTCTTATCATCTGGCTAACCCCCAACCTTACTCCCTTATTAGTGATAGACTTCTTCTAATGACTGCTCCCTGTCTCCTCAGGTTCACCTGAAGCCGCATAAGTGAGGTCACTGAAGTAACATACGACCAAAGGTCCTTACACCCTTGCAAACACCTCCCACAGAGCCAACACCCAAACCTTCCCCTCCCCACATCGCCCCATAAAGGGCACAAAGTAGCCAGATGGAAATCTACGCCCTATATCACCATAAAGGTCAAAATATTAGGCCGGCCGGGGGCATGGCTTCAGCTAGCCTGCATGTCACAGCATCATGGCCCCTGGCTGGGAGCATGACTTCAGTCAAGACACTGAGGTTAAGGGACAGGGCAAAGGGCAGCTTGCCCACGTAAAGAACAGCCAATCGGGATGCTAACGGACAAGCTCCAGTGGATTGATGGATCCACCAGCCAGTCTCTGAAGGACCAACCCCATAATGAACTTCCAGTGAGCCAGCAAAACCAGCTTCCTGGCAAAGGTCCAACACCATTTTCTCTGCCTGCCGTTCTGGCTGGCCATCACCTCCCATGCCCGCCCTCATTATGGCGGCGCAGGTGAAATTGGCCCGAGAGCCACAAATCTGGTGCCAACATCAGTTCTCAGCTCAAAAGTGCCCTCACATCCACGGCCTTGCATTCATGGCCTCGTCCTTGGCCTCCCTACAAAAACAGGTTACCTCTCTGGCCCAGGTAACTCTCCAAAACCATAGAGCATTAGACCTCCTTACAGATGAAAAAGAAGGTACCTCTGTGTTCTTACAAGAAGAATTTTGTTATTATGTCAATGAATCTGGCCTAGTACAACGTTATCAAACTCAATGATTTGTCAGCAAGGTTGCAGAGCATCTCTAACAGCTCCCCATTCTCCCTCTGGTTTCAATCTCCCCTTCTTACTTGGGTATGGCCAATTTTAGGAACACTATCTATCTTCCTGCTTACCTCTTCCTACCCTGTATCATAAAATTCATTCAAAACCAGGTTGGAAAACTCACTAATCAAACTTTTAACCAGCTTCTCCTCAGGGACTACCAGCTACTGGCATCGGAAGACACCAGCACTTTGTCCAGAAACCAGCTTACAACATGCTGACCATGACGGATTCATGAAAAGCATTCCTGAGAACCCTTCACCAAGACACCTGGGTCATCCCACCCATCTGCCACATAGACGACTGATGGAACACAATACAGGATCTATGGTTCCAGGGAACTTTTACAGACCTTAATCCACACGAAATTTTTGCCTTCTCAGCGCTCATATGGGGGTTCTTAACTGTATTCCTCCCAGACCCTCCCCCACCACGCCCCCTTCCAGCAGGAAGTAGCCAGATCGAATGACGCCCCTTTCCCACATACAAAACAAAAAAGGGAGGAATATAATCCCCCCTCTGTTATCAAGGTGTCTCCCAAACTTCTCTTTCTGGCTCTAATCTTCCTGGCTCTGATTGTCCCGGCTCTAACCTTCCGGGCTCTAACTTTCCCACAGGCACAAGCATACACCCAACGACCTACTTTCACCACTGTCCTTCGGGCAGAGAACCAATCAGCATCTGCCCTCTGCTCCTAACTACCCCAACCCCCATGAAAATCCCCTATAAATACCCTTGTACTCCTGCAATAAACGGGAACCCATCTCCAATGATTGGTTTTGGTCTCGGTGCACCGGGTTTTTCCTTTCAACAGAGACACAGCTACATCCATGTTCATAGCAGCTCAATTTACAATAGCTAAACTGTGGAATCAACCCAGATGCCCCTCGCTGGATGAGTGGATCCAAAAACTGTGAGATATACATATATATATATATGTGTATATATATATATATATATATATATATATATATATATATACATACACACATACCATGGAGTTCTACTCAGCTATTAGAAACAATGATATTGTGGCCTTTGAAGGTGAATGGATGGCGATGGAAGAAATCACGCTGAGTGAAGTCAGCCAACCCCACAGAGTCAAGGGTTGAATGTTTCCCCTCATTTGTGGAGGCTGAAGCTAAACCCAGACTTGGATGAAAGGTTGTCAAAGTCATGACTTGGACCCGCCAAGGGCACAAGAACACATAATCTAGGGGAACTGTAGACATGTAGGGGGAGAGAGGGGAGGGAGGAGCACAGGGATGGGAGAGGGAGGAATGATAAGGAGGGATCTAGCAAGATAAACAACAACAATGTAGCACACTCTTTACCCGCCCTGAGAAGTCAAATATTATGTATGAAATCATAAATGACTGCCAATTATATTTGTTAGGGACATAATATAAGAGAATCAAGAGACTGGGTGTGGGCAATGTGGGGGTAACTATGGTTTACAATCAAAGGCACAGCATATTGTTACTTCAACTCTTCATAGAAGAAAGACAGAAAGAGAAAAGAATATTCAGGAATGAGCCAAGAGTGGAGGCACAGGCCTATAATCTTAGCAGCTCAGGAGGCCAAAGTAAGAGGATCACAAGTTCAAGGCCAGCCTCAGCAACTTAGTGAGGTCCTAAGCAACACAGCAAAATCCTGTCTCAAAATAAAATATAAAAAGGACTGGGGATGTGACTCAGTGGCAAAGTGCCCCTGGGTTCATTCCCTGGTACCAAAAAATAAGAATATTCAGGAATGATGAAACATTGGTTCAACAATTTACTCTCAGTAGGTTTAGAAAAACAGTTTTCATTGTACTTTTAAGTTTTCTTTAGGTTTATTTCAAAGTTCTTCAATGAACTTTTGAAATTCAGTTCAAACTGTGTTCACAGAGTGAGTAAAGTGGATCTCCTGCAGATGTGGCCAAAGGAGCGTCCTCCCACAAGCTGGTGCAGGCAATGGAGGGCCGGATGCAGAACCCAGAGGGGCAAGTGGGCCCCCAAGGCCTGGCTTGAACCGTTTAAGGATAACAGAGGCAGGAAGCCCGTGCATGCTCCAAGGGCCCTGCATTTAGCAAGTTGTAGGGGTCAGCAACCTCGAGGACCTCTCCATCGCCGCATCCCCCGGCCTCAGGGTCAGCACCAGACGTCTACCCAAGGTCCTGTGACTGCTGCAAGATCCAGCATCGTATTCCACAGCCCGCGCTGGGGCCTGTCTTCCCAGCCTGCTCTTCCATTCTTTCTTCCTCCCTTTTGTGCCCCCAGGATGGGGGATGGAGCCCAGGGTCTCATGCCTGCTGGGCAGGCCCTCTACACCGGGCTCCCCGCAGCCCTCAGCCTGTTCTTTCTTGCACAGCAGAAACTCCAAAGAGTCTCCAAAACGTCAGAGAAGGATCCCAGCTTGAGCCACAGTCCCCGGACATCCTTGGTAGGTAGATTTGTCATGGTCAATTAAAGGGAGAAGCCACCGGGAGAGGAGGACAGGGATGGGCTCAGAGGTGGGGGAGGTACCCTGAGTGGAGCCAGAGGTCTGTCACTCTGACGGGCCCTCCACCCAGGTCCCTGTTAGCTCCTGCCAATAAACTCCGACCAGCCTGGCTTGATTTGGAGTCAGAAAAGTCCCCTTCTCCCTCACCATGGTGTCTTCCTCTCTCCCAAAGCCTCTCCACCTTTCCCTGACTTAGCATCAGGTTCCGCACACTGCCACGGGGGAGGACACACAGAAGCTGCTCAAGCTGAGCCACCAGCTATCAGACACCAAGGACGAGAGTGTCCCCGGGCAGCGTGTCTGAGTGACAGCAGACGCAGCACGGGCTCCTCTTCCCTGACCGGGTGGTGGCCTTACCCTGCATGGGTGCGGCTTGCTGTGCTGCAGAGGTCGGAGGGTGGGGAGCAGGTGCGTGCTGAAGGCCGGAGCATCTCTTCCTTCCTCCAGCCCTGTTTGGAGTGCATCCAGTCCATCCTTGCTCCGTCTTTGCAATATCTGCCTGGTTTGTGGATGAATCAACTCTACTAGTCATCTGGTAGCCAGAAGGAGTCCTCTGCCTTCAAGTAAACCGGGACCACGGTAGCTGCCTGGGACCCGCAGTCCAGGCATCGGAACGTGAGACCCTCGACTTTGGTCTTGGCACCACCAGTGCGGGCCATTGGTGACAGGTCTCACGCCGGGGCATTTGCTTCCAAAGGCCACTGTAATAAATTAGCACAAACCGGATGGCTTAAAAGAACGGATGCTTATTCTCCTTCCATTCTGGAGGCTTGAAGTCCAAAATGAGGCAGGGTCGCACTCCCTGCAAAGCCTCTGGCTTCCCGTGGCTCGCTAAGCGCCACATCCTCAGGCTTCCAGGCAGCATCTGCAACCTCCCCGCCTTCTCTGCGTAGCACATCTCCCTGCCTCCCTCTTACGCGGCTATGCTCAATTGCAGTTGGGTCCACCTGATAATCCACTGTAGCCTCATCCCAAAGTCCCTAATGCAGTCACATCTGCAAAGGTCACTTCCCAAATAAGGCTTCAGGGAAAAGGACCCTGAATTAAAAAAAAAAAAATGTGCAGTGACAGGTATTCAGGAACAATGGAACTGATGACCCCTCTTGCTCTCTCCCAGCGCCACAGCAGGACCCCACGAACCCTCCCTCGGGGTGTGATCGAGTCGTGCACTGCTGTTTGTAAGTACCGCCTAACCATCAAGGGAGTCTCCACCAGAGAGGTCACCAGCCGCCTGCTCAGCGTGAGGCTGCGGTCAGATGTCCGCACCGTCTCAGCCATGGCACCTTCCCACCTCTCCCTCCTGGGAAAATTGACAGAGACCACGCAGGGCCCTTCCACTTCTAGATGAGAGCACACGGGATCTGCCAGATCAAGGGTAAGCCCCGAGTTGCAGAAGAAGCCATCTGATGGCTCTACAAACAGGACAGCCACACCCCAGTGTCACCGCCTAGCTGGTGCATATCCAAGGTCCCTCTCCTCCTGACCAGCCGCCCTCCCCAGACCCCCTGCCTCGTGTCCAGCCTGCACAGTCCTTTGCTTACAACTGCTGGTGACTTCCTTCCAAGCTCAAGATCTGCACAATCTGACCCCGTCCCTCTTCTCCCACCACTCTGCGTCTCGACCCCTACTGCAGCCATGTAGGGCTAATCCCCGCCCCCAAACACGCACGCAGCTCAGAGGTCCCCCGACTTCGCATGCCTGGTCTCTTCTGCTCTCCCTTTTGGCCAGCCCTGATGCGACCTGCAGGACCACATCCAGTCCTGCACCTGCTCCAAGCCACCTCCCCTGTGTACTCCAGACTCACCCTCTCCACACTGCCTTGCAAATGCACCTACGGTGTTACAGATAGGGCATGTCTTGTGCTTCCAATTTCTACAGAAAAGACAACAGGAGGGCTGTAGCGGTGGCTCAGCGGTTATGGTGCTTGCCTGGCATGCGCAAGGACGTGGATTCGAACCCCAGCACCACGTACACAACGAAGCATCGGAGCAACAAAAGCCACAGGAAAAACAAAATAAAACTGATTCTTTCTTTCTCTCTCTGTCACTGTCCCTCTCTCTCTATTTAAAAAAAAAAGACTACAGGAAATTTCAGCACAAATCCCATAACACTTTTGAATGAACTGGTGTTTAAGGGCTGCGGTACCCTTGACAAGGGGCTTCCCACCCAGCCTCTGATGTGGCTACAGTCAGCATTGACCCTAGGGTCTCTTGCTCTGAGCCTTTGTGAAGCTCAGAGGGCCCCATCATTCCACGGATGGATAAACACAGTATCTCCTCTGCCCTGCAAGGTGCTTAGGACTGAGTTAGCTGGCGTGGGGAATTCAGAAGCAAGACCTGGCCATGGAAAGTTTTGTATTCTGGAACTCACCCCAGCAGAAGAGTGAAGAGGTTTACTTGGAAAATCTCTTTAAAAAGGTAGGAATGGCACCTGGAAATGTTCAAGTTCTAACCCCTCGGGGGTCATGATCAACCTAGTGAAACATGACTACAGTTTTGAAATGAGTGGCAAATAGGCATGAGAGGGGACAGCACAGCACAGCATGACACTGCGTAGGCAGAAATCAGATGCCGTCCATCCGAGACTGACGTGAGCGTGAGTCACAGCGCCCTCTCCGCGTCCGACCATGGGCCATGCCAAAGCCTTCCAAGTTCACTGTTCCACCAACAGCGTGTTAGTGTGCCCATCTCTCCACAGCCCCTCCAGCATCTATTATTGTTTATTTTCTTCATTTTTGCCATTCCGACTGGCATGAGGTGATATCTTAATGTGGTTTTCATTTGCATTTCTCTGATTGCTAGTGATTTAGAGCACTTTCTCATGTATTCATTGGCTTGATCAATGTCCTCTGGTGAGAAGTTTCTATTTAGCTCTTTGACCCATTTGTTGATGGGGTTGTTTGTGTTTTTGTAGTTGAGATTTTTCAGGATTGTATAGATTCTGTAGGATTTTGTAGACTTTGTAGATTCTAGCACAGTGTTGGTGGAACTGCAGACTGGTACAGCCCCTCTGAAAAGCAGTGTGGAGAATCCTCAAAAACCCAGGGATAAGCCCACCATGTGATCCTGCTATTCCTCTCTTGGGTATTTTTCCAGGGGATTTAGAATCACCACATTACAGTGACACAGCAAAATCAATGTTCATAGCAGCTCAATTTACAATAGTTAAATTATGGAAACAACCCAGATGCCCCTCACTGGATGAATGGATCCAAAAACTGTGGTTCATATGTACCATGGAGTTCTACTCAGCAATTAGAAACAATGATATTTCAGCCTTTGAAGGTAAATGGATGGCTATGGAAGAAATCATGCTGAGTGAAGTCAGCATAACCCAGAGAACCAAGGTCGAATGTCTCCACTCATCTGTGGAGGCTGGAGCTAGTTCCTGGTCATTGAGAAAGGAGGTCAATTCTCATGTTTTAAATCCATATAAGGTGTGATGTCATACAACCTAAGACATCTGTAGAGATGTGTTGGGAAGGGGAGGGGAGGAATAAGGTGGGTGACAGGGGGAGGCTCTTGGGGGTAAATCTAATTTTTGGAATTTATATATATATATTATATTATTTCATTAGAAGCTTATTTGATTGTTCAACAAATAAATTTCTGAATTTAAAAAAAAGAAACGTCACCATTGATTTGGACTGATTCTGGTATCTGCAGACCAAAGGTGAATTATATGAAAGAGGCGCTCACGCAAAGGAACGCATAACAACGCAAGCTTCTAGCAATTTGCAAGGATTTAGCAATCGCTTGGTGAGGTCACAGGAGACAAGTGGGGCCTGAGCCACTCTTCTCTAGACCCCAAGGGGCTGCAGATCCCCACCTCTGGCCAAGTCTGTGCCTGGGGTGCGGAGAGCCACTGTGGGTGACCCAATCCAGCCAGATATACATCTGACGCCTTCCCCAGAAGCCGTCCAGATGCCACCACACACATGGAGACTGCTCCCTCCAGTCACCAGCTCCCTACCAGTGACAGCCCCGAGGTCACGTGAGCCAAGTCTGACCAGGTAGTCCCTCCAGCTCCTGAATTCCTACCTTCATCTGCTGTCCCAAGTCTTCTCCTCCCTTAACCTAAGAGCCACAAGTCCCCAGGCTCTCCTTAGAGACATGGATTTGAGTCCCCTTCACCTGCCGACGCTGTCCCCCAAACACACCCCACCTCATCCACCCTGCCTGCAGTGCGGAGCCCTGCGCTGAACACCGCGTGGCTGTTCGTGGGTGGCTGTGCATGGGCTCCAGCAACCTTCTCCTTCCTCGCTCTGGATGCCATGAAGGCACGGTGAGATCCCAGGAATAATTATTGCTGCTGACAATCGAGTTTCTCTAACTGAGCTTGTAGGAGCTGAGAGGTCTGTGCATATCCGGCCCAGCTGCCCCCTGGCTTTCAAAGCAGAGTTCTCCTTGCTAATTCGATATAAAAGTCTGTGCTTCCTCCACAGATCCTAACAAGCGAAAAATGTGATTTCCCGCTGCTTATTCATGATAACAAAGTTCTCACGACAACAATTCAATGTTCCTGGAGTTGTTGTTATTTTCACCCAATACCTGGTCTTGTGATCCTTTCGGCTTGGTCCACACTTTTGAAACCACGGCACGGATTGACATGACACAGTGGAGAGGGGACCAGGCTGCCTGTGCTCCAGTTCAGCTCCATCATGAATCGGCTTTGTGATTTTTGCACATGATTTAACCTTGAACTTGGCTCTCAGTGCTTCAGTTTCCTCCTCTACAAAGGAAGGACCACAGAAGTACCATGGGCTGCGGTGAGGTGCTCCGCACAGGGTTGGCACCTAACAGGTGTCTGACAAGAGAGGTGACCCTTTAGTCTACTGCATGACTTGGGGGGAATTCAAGTGGGAAAGGGAATAGTATTAGAAATCATAGAAATAGGAGCTGGAGTGGTGGCTTGGTGGTTACGGCACTTGCCTGGCATGCATAAGTATGCGAGTTCAAAGTTCAAACCCCAGCCACATGCACTACAAAGTGTCCGAGGAATGAAAGTCACATGAAAAACTAAAAATCACTTCTCTCTCTCTCTCTCTTTCTCTCTCCCCCCTACTCTTTCTTTAAAAATAAAATCATAGAAACACCGCTTATCAGTGACAATGACAACATCCAAAGCCACACATTTCCCAAGCTGCTCAAAGAAGACGGCAAAGCCACCATTGCAGGACTGTTGAGAGGATTACGGACAGTGCCTCTGAATTTCCTGGCACACAACAGTCGCTCAACAAACAGTATTTCCTATGCTATTTCCGTGGCTTCTAGTCCACAGTTCATTTCTTCCCAGGATGTGTTTCTGACATCAAAAATAAAGGGAACTCTTGCTTCCCACAGCCTTCCCTCCACACATCACCAATTAATAACTGAAGAGGAGGGACCAGCCACACATGGAGCCTCAATCTGAGTCCTTCCTCAGCTCTGACTGATGAATATAAACGATTTGGAAATAAAAAAGCCATTAGGCTATTAAAAATAGCTTCAAAGAACAATCCCTCAATAAATTACTTTCTTGCTTAAAAACCCAACTAGAAAGAATATAAATGGTAATACAGGCCATCTGAAAAGTCAGTAACCAGACATAATGGTCAATTTCTCTGATATTATTGTCTAATTAAGCAATTTGACTTTCGACAAAATTCCATTTAACTGACTCAGTATAGTCTCAAAGTGATGGAGAACCAATTTCTTTTCAGCCAAGGAGAAAAAAAAATGAAATTTTATTGTAACGAAGAAAGGATCCTGATTTATGTTTTGCGCTCCACTGGGTGGAAGTCAAGAGCTAAAACTGAGCCACCCGCCCCCCCCCAGGAACCAGCACTGGGCGCAAGGACGCGAGGACCCCTGCCTTTAGCAGGTGGCAGCCGTCCGCAGGTGTCCGCACCAGGGAATGGAAAGGCCCCACGGTCACGGCCTCCTGCCCACAGAAGCAAGTTCTGAGCAGTTCTCTCTCGGTTCAGTGGTTCTCTGGCTTTGGGGGGCTTTTAAAATCCCCAGAACCATCATTCAGAATCACTAGGAATGAAACACCAGCTCCGGTATTGTTTTTAAAATGTATGAGTCTATCATACTTTTATTTTTTTATTTATTTTTATTTTTTGTTTATTTAAAGAGAGAGGAGACAGTGAGAGAGAGAGAGAGAGAGAGAGAGAAAGTCAATTTTATTTAGTTTTTCATGTGGCTTTTGTTGCTCCAACACATTGCTGTGTACGTGGTGCTGGGGTTTGAACCCGTGTCCTCACCCATGCCAGGCACGCACCCTAACCACTGAGCCACTGGTCCTGCCCGCAGCCCCAGTATTTTTTTTAAAACTCCCCAAATGCTTTGATGTAAACCCAGGACTGAAATCCACTGTTCCGGATGATTCCTGAAGCATCCGTCCGCACCATCACGTAGTCAAAAAATTCCTTAGGACTACAACCCCGCAGATCTGGGCCTCAGTTGCCCTAAAGAGCCATCTGGCTCTGACGGCTTCTTTGGCATCTGCACTGACACCCCAGAGGACCCAGGGAACACCAACCACAGCACGGAAGGTGAGTTCTCCACGTGCTGAGAGTCAATGTATGGTGCCTGCTCCTTGGTTCCGCCACCCCCAGATACTCTGCTGTCCAGAAAGTGCAGCTGGCCCGGAACCAGCATCAGGATGAGCGATGTGTGCGCAGACGCCACTTCCAGATGGTCCCCAACTCCCGCCTGCGGAGCCCCCACGGTGCCAGGTTGTCCTTCGTGGTCAGCAGCACACAGAAGACCTGAAATCGTGTCCCTTCCAAGGCCAGGCGCTCGGACTTCCTGCTCTCCTGGAGGAAGCCAGCTGCCGTGTCCTGAGGACACCGTGCACGGAGCGGCAGACGTGGCCAGCAGCCCAGGCCTCTGTCCAACAAGCAGCAGGTCAGCCGATCCTCCTGCCAACGCAGGCTGAGCCTGCCTAGTCTGAAATCTGAAACACCCCCAAATCCAAAGCTTTTGAGCATCTACACAATGCTAAAAGTGAAACATTTCTCATGTGACCTCATGCGATCTCATGTGACCTCATGCAACCTCATGTGATGGGTCAAAACACAAGCACACCAAAAAGCGCTGGAAATGTAATTGCCTTCCAGCTGCGTGCGTAAGATGCGTCTGAAATGGAAATGGGTTTGTGTTTTAGCTCGGATCACATCTCCGAGTTATCTCATTCTGTATGTGCAAATATTCCAGAAACGGAACAATCTGGATCTCTGGAACTCTCCTGGCCTTAAGCACTCCAGGCAGCAACCTGTAGCCACGTGACAGAGTTGGACGTAGATTCTCCACCCCAGTCGAGGCTTCGGATGATCACGGCTCCAGCCCACGGCTTGACATGACCTCGTGACAGGAGCCAGCGCAACCCGCTCAGCTGCCCCTCAGTTCCAGGCCCCTAGAAACCAGTAAATACCTGTGGCTTCCAGACTGTCAGGGTCATGCCCAGCAAGAGACCCCTAACACACTTCCCCAGCATGCACAGAATGCAAGGGACCTCTTTCCTACAGGTTGGAGGCCAGGGATTGGTGTTTGCGAGTCTGGAAGGTTCCAGCGCAGGAGGAGGGGGTGACTGGTACAGTTTCCTCCTTTGTGGTGAGATTAGGCCTCGTGGCTCTCCTCAGCTACCATCCCTGGTGGGTGGCAGGGGTGATGTCACCCGCAGCTCCTCCTTGGGAAAGAGCTCACGGGGACCCTCATGACCTACAGACCACACCCTGCCGTGTGGCTGGCATGAGGCAAGGAGCTCACCCTGCCTGCATCTCTGACTCTAAGGGATAAAGACTCCATCCCACCTCTGAGGTCTTGGGGCAGGGGTGCTCCAGGTGAGGTGCACAGTGCACGCAGGGATTCCGTGAACGAGATGCATGGAGGAAAAACAGCAGCAAAGGAGTCCCTGGGAAAGGAACTGGGGCCAGCGAACTCACCGTGTCCTGCCCTAAGCCGTCCCTGTGGATGTCTCACCTCCCTGGACCAGAGCCTGCCACCCACCAGCCACACCTGCCCGGGTGGCTGTTCTAGTTTCCCACAATGACCATAACCAGGTACCAAACACTGGGTATTTTAAAACAAGGGCAGCTTCCTGTCTCACGGTTCAGGAGGCTGAAGTCCAGGTGTGGGCAGGGCCACACTCCCTCTGTGCAACCTTCTAGCTTACCGCAGACCCCAGCACCCCTGGGCTAATTGGAACATCCCTCCAACCTCTGCCACCATTGTCACATAGCCATCTGCTCTCTTGGTCTTTCTTCTCCTAAGGACACCGGTCTTACTGGACTCAGGGCCCACCCCTCTCCATGTGACCTTGTCTTAACTAACCTCATCTGCAAAGACCCTGCTTCCAAATGAGCCGGCGTTCTGAGGCACGAGGAGCGATGACTCCAACACGCCTTTTGGGGAATGAAAGACCAGCCTGCATGCTCCGGCTCTCGCCGCTCGATGGCATCTGCCTCCGGATGACACAGCAAGAGGACCGCTGGCAGGACAGGTTGCTGGACCTCAGACTTCCCAGCTTCCAGAACTGCAAGAAAGAAATTTCTTTCCTTTACAAATTAGCCAGACTGCATTATTCTGGTACAGCTATACACACACCTATCTCTCACCGTCCCCTCCTATACACCTGCGGCTTTCACAAAACTAAACAGCTGCTGTGCTTGAGCCTGGGCTGCTGCTAAGCTCCTCCCAGCTGTCCTTCCTGGGCTCGTCCTCGGCCCTGCAAGACCCTGCTCTTCTCCCTCCACACCCTCCCTTCCTGGGCCTCCTTCAGCTGGTGGCACCCACCCCCACCAGCTCCCCTAGCACCTTATCTCAGCCCCTCCTGGTCATGGTCCGGGCTGAGGCCCCCAGGACCCACCTCCATAGCCTCCTGACTCATCTCCTTCCATCCACTCTCGAGGCAGCAGCCAGGAGTTTTCTAGAACAGATGTCACGTCAGAGGTTCCCAAACCCTCTCAGCTCACGTCACTCTTAGTGACTCTGTAATATTTTACCAGGCCAAAAAGAATATTTAACAGAACAGCTCTGTTTGCTAAAATCCAAGCAGCTTCATATGTTGTAGCCACTTGAAAAAAATAATATCCATTTGGAAAAAAAAAACTAATGCACGTGAATCGAGAGAAAAATTGATACCTACTCTCTCTGTGCCGTTCTCAAGCAGCCAGGATCACTCGCTGCTGCGATTTGTGCACCGGGGGGACCGCACCGCCCCTCCCAGCCTGCCGTCGAGCTGACCCTGCCTCCCTCACTTCCTGTTCCACACTGATTTTTACCTCTTATCATCACAGCAGCTGCCAACCCTAATGACAGGGTTGCGTGTGCTCCCCTGGGCCTAATCACACTGCTCAGCTCCACAGTGAAGAATATGGACCTTACACGCGCGCTCTGAGTTCCGCCTTTCCAGCGCCCAGCTAGCAAAGCCGCAAAGGCTTCTCCGTGGTTTCGGAGGACAAAGTGAGCTCTGGACACCCACAGATGCGGGCGGTGTGGCAGGCGGGGCCCGGCATCAGCTAGAGATCAAACGCTAGTTGTAGAATGGTCAGCCCTCGGCACCCAGACCTTCTGCACCTGGGAGTTACGTCGATAGCTGAGCAAAACTATTCCCAAGGGGACCTGTCCAGACGCTTTCCCGAGTCATTGTTCTGGAGGGATTGCTAAGCATCGAGAGATGATGTAATGGCAGGATTGCTCTGTCCCGTCTTGCTCCAGAGACCCCAGCACGTGGATTTCACTGTCGCTGGAGGTCCCCAAGTCAGATTCCACCAGGTCCCTGGGGAACACAGCTTCATGCAGGCTGTGGTGGTTACCGAGAGGAAAACTGGAAACCAAGGATCATTTGAGTCCAACCGTGGGTCTGAGGATGAGACGGGAAAGAGTCCCACTGTTCACTCTCAGGAAACCCCTTGATGTCCTCCAGAACAACTCTCACAGCCACAATGGACGTTAATTTTATAAGGGACACAAAATTAGATCTTCCTTGCTGAATGGGTAAGAACAGCTGCTCTTCCACAAACTTCCCCCACCCCACGAGCCAGTTCTACGCTGCCTTCGTAGCTACATGCTTGGTGGGTGTGTGACAGCCAGGCTCCCCTGAGGCTCCCTGTCTCCTGCTGTCTTCTCATTGTGCCTCTCTCCAGAAGAAATGGGAGAAGGTCCGATACGGGGATCACCAGACAAAGTTTCTCCTCTGTCCAGCTCCTTTGCTTCTGGAAGGCACAGACTATGTTGTGTGTGTGCGTGCACGCATGCACACATGTACCCTCTGTGACCAGGTCAAAGCCAGCCAGACAAGACACTCCATCAACACTCACTGTCTGACTCCCCAGTCCATTTGGCTATCAAAATACAGCCTGGCAGAGTGTGGTGGTGCAGGCCAGTGGCTCGGGAGGCTGAGGAAGGAGGATCTCAAGTTGTAAAGCCAGCCTCAGCAACTTAGTGAGGCCCTCAAGAACTTAGTGAGACCCTGTCTCAAAATAAAATATAAAAAGGGCTGGGGAAGTGGCTCAGTGGTGAAGCGCTCCTGGTTTCAATCCCTGGTACCAAAAAAAGGGAAAAAAGAGGCTGAACATCAGTCTCCAAGGGGCAGCGTTTACCTCTGCGTGGGACTGCTCTCCTCATATGAGCGCCACTTGATCTTGATCAGATGCCATTAAAGAATACAGAGGTCACCAAAGAAAGCCTCTTGTTGCCTTAGTAAGTGACAAACACCTGGGCGCATGGGTGAGTTTGGCCAGTTGAAGGTAGAGTCATCTACAATTAATCTCTGGCTTTTTAAAACTGTGTTTGGGCAGAAACTACCCCATCGCGCTCTTTCCTTCAAATTCTACTTTTCATTATCCTTTTCCATTTGACACAGAACTATTTTGTCTATCTTTTGTGTTCTCAGGACCTCTGGTCCTCAAGAGAGCTCTGCCAGAAGCTTCCATCACGCATTCATCAGAAGCCTTGTTTAGACCTGAATTTGGCTGAAATCCGCACTCGGGACAATCCAGCTTCTTAAGTCCCACTGAAAGCATTGAGCGTCCACGAGTCTTCAGGAAGCACTTCCTCCTCCCTGAGGTCGCTCCAAACCCTGCAAACTCTCCAGGCTGAAAGCTGTTACCCCGTGTCGAACGTGGCACTTCCTACATCTTAAAGGACTCCTGACGACTGCAGAGGCTACCTGGAGATGACAATTAGAAGGTGCCAGGAGCTTCAACCACATCCTCCCAAATGTTTCCTCTGCACACTCGGAGTCTGCAGCAGTGCCCGCCCTGTAGCTGTCAGATACGACCTTGCGTAACCTCGGTAAGAGGCCGCCACCATCTACCCCCATTTGTTCCAGGCCAAGAACTGCAGCACACATAAGGAGCTTCGGCTGTGCCCCCACACAGCGATGTCCCCCAAAGCCCAGGGATTGACCCATGAGCCCGTGGATGGGGCCATGGAGCCCGTGACCACTGTCTGCTGGCCGCTGGCTCTGTCCGCCTGCCTTGTCTCTGGCACTGAAAGAATCAACTGTCCCAACACCAGCACCTGTTCCTAATCCTGCTGGTGCAGTCTTGAGAGAGCTGTGGAGGGAGGGTGACCCCGAGTCAGCAAAAGAAAAAAAGATGAATTTGAAGAAGAAAATAGTGGGGTTCTGCTCCTAATGCGCGTTCAAGCAGTGACGTCCGGCTCATGCGGAGTCCCTGTGCCAGGAGGAGTCGGGCGTGGTGTGGGCATCCCCACTCCGGTCAACTCGTCCGCCTCTACACACAGGGCATGGTGCCCCAGACAGCCACACCAACCCTTGCCCAGCAGCACCTGCACTTTCACCCACCCCTCTCCCCACGCCCCAAGCTCCCCGTTTCTTCTCCCACTGTGGAAGCTGCTGTTTCTGCTCTGCTTAACGGAAGAGCACATCTGACCCCTGCGAGACACAGGAGAACCCCACAGGTCTTATCTGGCTGGACTTCAACTCAAAACAAAAGCTCCATCAGGTGCGCTGTCCTGTTGAAGGTCCATCTCTACGCTCTCCAGAGAAGAGGAATCAAAGAGAGAGACAGGGATGGAGACAGAGATGTGAGAGGGGTTGCTCAGGGGAATTGGCCAAGAAGCCTCAGGACGGGCCTTTCCCAAGCTGGCCGCAGAGCTCGGTGCCAGTCCAAAGGCCTCCGAACCGGGGAAGCACACAGCCAAAGGTCTGAGACCCTGGGGCCCAGGTGCAAGTCCCGGTTCCAAAGGCAGGAGAACCAGGAGTCCTGATAGGGTCACAGCGGCAAATGGACGTCCCAGCGCCAGGAAACGGTGCAGGTGCCCCTCCGCTCCTATTCTTCCTATCAGGGACCCTTGGACAGTGGGGTGGGGCCCACCCACACTGACTGAAGGTGAATCTTCCTCTCCCAGTCCACTGGTTCCAGTCCCAATCATCTGAGGCCCCCTCCCAGACACACCTGGAACTAACACCCTCCCGGCTTCCTGGCTGTCCTCAACTTGTCAAGTCAACCCCCAAAATTAACCATCACCCCTTGGATGGGTGCAGTCCAGGCAGAGGCCGGGTAGAGAAATCCAACACCAAGCAGCAAGCAGCCTGCTGAGCCACTGCTGTTATGTTTACTCTCGGTTAATCCCAGAGCAAGTCTGCGTTATCACCGTTACTCCACAGGCAAGGAAATAATGCTAGATGGTTCCATCGCCAGTGGTGCCAGTCAGTTTCCTGTACTCTCCTGCCCTGCAGGTTCTGAGATGGCCAAATGAGGAAGGGACAAGTGTCCTCTCGGAAGGACAGCGACAGAAACAGAGAGGAGCAATGTGTTCTCTCTCCTTCCTCCACTCCACAGCTCTTCCCCAAAGGCTGACCCGGCCGACCAGCTGTGACCCCGCCCATTGCCAGATGTTGGCCGCAGAACCCGGGAGGTGCTGACTTCCTGGGACCCTCTTGGTGCGCTCCCCATTGCCGTCCCATTTTGCTGGCCTTTGCATCACCAGGGCTTCCTGAAGACCGTCGGGGACCTCAGATCTTACAACTTCTCTCCGGATCTGCTCCCCATACTCCAAGCAGAGCCAGTTCTGCTTCCAAGACTGAATCCCAGTCAGTGAGGGGAGATTGACGAATGTCCAAAGATTGTAAATGACAGAGCTAGCAGGACCAGAAGCCAGACGGCCACCAACTCAGTGTTCAGCACAGAGTGGGGACCGGAAGTGGAGAAGCTTGTCCTGCCTGAGGAGCGGGTCCCCAGGGAGCCCCCACAGCTCCAGACAAGATGTCCAAGCTGGTGACAAGCTTCATGCCGGCACTGAAGAGCCCGGAGGCATCTAGTGTCCAGGTCCAGTGCATGAGATGTTCAGTTGAGTGGACAACCATCACCACCATCAGAGAAGACCCCACCAACATCAATACAAGAGGCACCCGTTCCTTCATCCCTGTCCGGACGGGTGAAAAAGCAGCCATTCGAATCCAGCCAGCGAGGCTCCATCTCCTCTTGGAACAGAGGTATGGACTTCAGCAAGAAGCAGCCACCCAAGGCCAGGTTCGGGCAGCACAATGCTTTTCATGTACGCTTCCAGGGTGGGCTGTGGCCATCAGTGAGCTCCCTGCCCTAATGTCCCTACCTAGGGGACAAAGGTGCTTTGGGAAGAACTCCTGGCCACAGTCTCTCAGAAAAGGGGCCTGGGGGACAGAGGCAGAGGAGCTGCTGCCCTTGAATTTTCCAAAATGACCCTACTGGACGCCATGGCTCCGTGGCACAGACCCCAGCAGCAAACAGAGCAGGGGCAAATCCATCCCGCGTTTCCTATAGTTCCAAAGCCCTCCGAGCACCAGCGTCCAGGGCTCCAGGCTTGGTGTAGGAGCCGTGCTGTGTTTGACACAGGGCCATAGAGCGGAAGCAAAGCAGATCTCTACCAGAAACGCAAAGCAAGTGTCCAGTTCCTGCAGGCCGAGCCCATAATGCTCAGAGCGTCCTCCTTGCCCTACCAGTACCCGGCCAGAGGAACCTCCCCTGCTACCCACACGTGGCACTGCAGAGAAACTCGGGCCTGCTGGTGCATAAGAAGCCAGACCCTGGCACTGGGCCAGATGGCGCCGAATCCCATACCGGCTCTTTCTCTTGGGCCTGTTTCCTCCTCTGTCGAAGGGGACAAAGGTGTCTACCTCCAAGCCGGCCTGAAGGCTCAGTGACTTAACCCATCAGGCTTAGAATACAGACTGGGCTCACCGTGAGGCTTTAGCAAGTGCCAGCTTTTACTAAGTGCCTACTGCCTTCCAGGCAAGGCTCCAACACATGCAATACTTGACCTGGCACAGCCCAAGAGCCAGTAGGGCCTCTGTCACATGTCACATAAGCTCCTCCACAGAAGCCACAAAACATGCACTGAGTCTGCCCAGTCAGTGAGCCAGTGACCACGCTGACAGGTAGCCATGGTTAGATTCTGTTCTGGGTGGAATTGTGCACCCCAAAAAGAGAGGAAGAGATGTTAAAGTCTATCAGTACCCTGGAATGTGACTTAGTTTGGAAATAGTTCTCTATGGAGATAAGTTAAAACAGAAGTCATTGGGCCCTATCCAATATAACTAATGTTACCATCTAAAGAGGGAATTTGGGGACTGGAGTGGTGGCTCAGCAGTTACGGCGCTTGCCCAGCATGTGCTAGTACACGGGTTCAAACTCCAGCACCCACGTACACAGCTAAGTGTCAGAGCAACGAAAGCCATGTCAATAAAAATTGATTCTCATTAAACATATGAGTCCTTTAGTTGAATCCTTATAAAATATATATTGATTTTTTAAAGAAAAAAATAAAAATTGATTCTCTCTCTCTCTCTCTCTATCTCACTATTCTTCTCTCTTTAAAAAATAAAAAATAGAAGTATTTTGGCTGGGTGTAATGGTATGCACCCAAAATCCCACTCTTCAGGAGACTGAGCCACAAGGATCACAAGCTCAAGGCCAACATGAGCAGCTTAGTGAGACCCTGTCTCAAAAAAATGTGTGCGTCAAGGACAGACACACACTGAGGGGAGGAGGTGAGGGAGAAGTCAGCCACGCGCCTAGAGGAACGAACACCAAGGGCACCAGCAGCACCAGCGGCCGGGAGAGACGGAGGCAGCCTCCCAGCTGTGAGAGAGCGACCCTGCCCGCACCTGATCTCGCGCTTCCAGCCTCCAGAATTCCAAAGCAATGCGTCTCTGGGTGAAGCCACCCAGGTCAGGGTACTTCCTGAAGCCTTCCCTAGGAAGCCAACACAGACTCTGCAGCCCCGATTCTTGGCCAGAGCACCCCGGACTCTGGATCACTGGTCAAGGGATAGGAGAGCAGAAAAAGCCAATCAGCAAAAACAAGAAGAAGAAGCATGGAGAAAGTAAGACAGAGGACACCAGCCGACTGCTGGCGGGTTCTCGGGCCTCTCCTTGAGGGCTGACGGAGGCCTTGCCCTGAATCCCGCCATGTCCCCATGACACATTTTCCTTTAGGTAATGAATTCCTACTAATCACAGCTGAAGGGACCTAAAAATTGCAACAATGAAGAAAAAGAGGAAGGAAGGAAGGAAGGAAGGAAGGAAGGAAGGAGAGAAGGAGGGAGGGAGGGAAGGAGGG
>PVKS010004313.1:71837-94674 GCA_004027875.1 Aplodontia rufa | reverse complement strand
GACCCTTGGTTCTCTGGGTTATGCTGATTTCACTCAGCATAATTTCTTCCATAGCCATCCATTTACCTTCAAAGGCAGCAATATCATTGTTTCTAAATGCTGAGTAAAAACTCCATGATATATATGTACCACAGTTTTTGGATCTATTCATCCAATGAGGGACATCTGGGTTGTTTCCATAATTTAGCTATTAGAAATTGAGCTGCTATGAACATAGATATTGCTGTGTTGCTGTAATGTGCTGATTCAAAATCCCCTGGAAAAATATCCTGGAGAGGAATGATGAGCTTTATAATGGCAATGCTTTACATTATTCATTTATTTGTCTTCACTGTGCTTGGAACAGCTTTCAAGGTAAGCTGTTAATGATATTTTAAATTTTTATAGTAGTCTGGAACAAGTTTATTTGATTTCACAATGTCTTTCAATATTTTTGAGTATTTAAAAATGTATTGACACTGTTGGTAGATCTGCAGACTGGTATAGCCCCTCTGGAAAGCAGTGTGGAGAATCCTCAAAAAACTAGGGATGAGCCCACCATTTGACCCTGCTATTCCACTCCTGGGTATCTTTCCAGGGGATTTAGAATCGGCACATTACAGCAACACAGCAATATCTATGTTCATAGCAGCTCAATTTACTATTGCTAGATTATGGAAACAACCCAGATGTCCCTCACTGGATGAATGGATCCAAAAACTGTGGTACATATATACCATGGAGTTTTTACTCAGCAATTAGAAACAATGATATTGCTGCCTTTGAAGGTAAATGGATGGCTATGGAAGAAATTATGCTGAGTGAAATCAGCATAACCCAGAGAACCAAGGGTCGAATGTCTTCACTCATCTGTGGAGGCTGGAACTAGACCCTGGCCATTGAAAAAGGAAGTCTAGTATCATGTTTTAAATCCGAATAAGTATAATGTTATACAACCTAATACACTTTTGTAGATGTTTTGGGAAGGGGAGGGGAGGGATAAAGGTGGGGAATTGGGGGCGCACTTTTGGGGGTAAATCTAATCTTCAGAATCTATATACATATTATATTATTTTGTTAAAAGAAAAAATAAATAAAAATGTGTTGATCTGGAGTTGTCTTTAAACACACAAAAAATTATGTTCCTGAATTTTTCCGGGTTGTTATGATAATCTCTATAGTAAAACAATAAAAAAATTGGTTTGAATTAGGAACATCTAGATAAATTGCAAACTCAGTATAGATTTAAGCCTTGCCAACTCAGTGGTTTGGGGTTCAATTGCATAAACATCTCCTGGGGTCCTTATGAGAAATTCAGACCTCAGGACTTGCCCTGAACACTAAAATATAATCTGAAGGCTATAAATATTCCCAGTATTGAAGATTAGTGAATCCATGAAACTGCAGTTGGAGGTAAAGATCTTAGCTTTAAACTGTATTACTTCCTGTCTTATTAATCTTGTCCAAATCCAAATTTTATGTTTGAAAAAATGGGGATAATATAAAGAATATCATACTTTGTAAAGCATAGTAGTACTATATGTACAGATGCATACATATTTATATAAAATGTTTAAACATTGTTACTTTTTTATTAGTGCATTTTAGTTTTACATGATGATGATTAGTTGACTCCATTTTTAATACTTTTGGGTTGACATAAACAAGTAAATTGTGAAACTCTGAAGCTGCAGAATAAAATATGTAAAGAGACTATGTAATGTTCCTCAAAGATTCTCCATCACATTAACTTGGAACTGATCAATACAATGGTCTTTTTGTAGGAACAGTCAGACAAGAAACAAAGAGTTGATTGAAAAATGGTATCAACAATTAGCTGTTTTTAATCAGATATTAAATTTCAGTTTATGCTATTCAGTTTATGATTAATGCTGATAAAATACACAAACTGATTAACATAAGGTTGACGTCTTGGACATGAAAAGAAATATATTGAAAAAATCAAAGTTGCTGTAAAATTTTGACTACTTTGTTCATCACTAAATAACAATTCAGGTCCATGTTGAGTAGTGTTTTAACCACTTCACTGCTCTGTTGCTGGACCAAATGACATGAGAAAGTCAGTTTTATAGATGGTACTTAGCCAGAGATTGCAGAAATATCAGCTCAGGATGGTGTTTTCAATAACATGACAGATTACTTGTTTATGCGTATCTGTTCATGGGTAGATATTCACACACTGAAAACGGGATGAAGTTGTTTTACATCATTCTTTATTTGCTTTCTAGGAATTATTGAAAACAATGTCAGAATTTCAAGAAAGAACTCCTTCTAACACATTCTAAAAAATGATTGTTCATGTTCATTGCAACATTTGTTTCTTGGCAGGGGATATATATTGCAATAGGTTATCCTTGATAAACTGAAAATGAGTGACATGGATAAAATTAACGTGACATTTGTGTCAGAGTTTCTTCTTCTGGGTCTTTCTGGATACCCAAAGATAGAGCTTATTTACTTTGCTCTTATTCTTATTATGTACCTAGTGATTTTAAGTGGCAATGGAGTTCTAATCATAGCATGCATCTTTGATTCTCGACTTCAAACTCCCATGTACTTCTTCCTGGGCAACCTTTCCTTCCTGGATATCTGCTACACATCTTCTTCTGTTCCCTCAACATTGGTGAGCTTAATCTCAAAGAAAAGGAATATTTCCTTCTTTGGATGTGCAGTGCAGATGTTCTTTGGATTTGCAATGGGGTCAACAGAATGTTTACTTCTCGGCATGATGGCATTTGATCGCTACGTGGCCATCTGTAATCCTCTGAGATACCCCACCATCATGAGCAAGGTGGTGTGTGCACTGATGGCCTCTGTATCATGGATGTCTGGTGGAATCAATTCAGCTGTGCAAACAGCTCTTGCTATGAGTCTGCCTTTCTGTGGGAAAAACATTATCAATCACTTTACATGTGAGATCTTAGCTGTCCTTAAGCTGGCCTGTGCTGACATATCTCTTAATATTATTACCATGGCAATATCAAATATGGCCTTTCTGGTTCTTCCACTGCTGGTCATTTTCTTCTCCTACATATCTATCCTCTACACCATCTTGAGAATGAACTCAGCCACAGGGCGACACAAGGCCTTTTCTACCTGCTCAGCCCATCTGACTGTGGTGATCATATTCTATGGTACCATCTTCTTTATGTATGCAAAACCCAAGTCCCAAGACCTGACTGAGGAAGACAAGTTGCAAACTTCAGACAAGCTCATTTCTTTGTTTTATGGGGTAGTAACCCCTATGCTGAATCCTATCATCTATAGCTTGAGGAATAAGGATGTTAAAGCTGCTGTAAAATATATGCTGAACCAAAAACCTATTCAATAAGAACATCAGAAATATAAGTCTTTGTTCAAGAGACACAAAGGTGGACTTATAATCGAGTGAGAATATTTTGGTAGAACCCATGATTAGGCAGAGATATTTTGTTGTTTGGTTTCACTAGCCATGCTCAACTAAATTATCTAATAATTATATAGTTTGGTGAAAACTTTGATTCTAACATGTGCTGATCCAGGTCAAAGGAAAACAGTGAATTCTGTTTGATCCCATCCTTAGTGCTGTCCGAAATGCAGGTTTCTAGTGGATTGTGTGGGTCAGTGGAGAACAGTTGCATATAAGTCTTTGGAAATAGGAAGATGAGAGCACAAATTCTCTAAGTCCCAAAACTACCTAAAGAATTTTGGATAAATTATTCTTTCTTCTCTATGTCAAAGTTATCTTACATGTAATAAAGAATTCAATAAATAACGCCCAGTTGTTAATGTTGTTTAAAGTTCCAATACATTAGAAAAAGCAGCTAGCTTTGTACCAGTAACATACTGTCATAAGATTTCAGAAATTAAAATAAAACCTTATAATAAAATAGGACTAAAAGCTAATATTTAGCACCTCTTTACTCTGATGGTTAGAGTCAGACATCTCCCTATAAAATTAACATCATTAATAGAAATCACATTCTCTTCTACAATCCTTCCATATCTCTATAAAGAGAAGATTAGGCCAGAAGAAATACAGAAGTGCAAAATGAATGTTGGGAGGCATTTCACTATTGTCTCCGGGACAGAATGGAAACTGTTCCGGTTGAAGCCTAGTGAGGAGTCTGAGAAGAGCCTCTTAAAGTTTGGAGAGCTTGCCAAGGAAGGGGAGTTTGGCATCTTGCTTAATGATTGGCAGCCTAAGGAGCTCTTGAGAATGCAGACTAGCAGATGAGCTAGTTTAGAAGAGAGGGAGGTGTGTGTTACAGACCAGAAAGAAACAAGCATTTCAAATCTGCCTAAGGTGTTCTCACTAGTTCAGAAAGAGTGAAGAAAGTTAGTGGTTAGAGGAAGAAAACCAGTTCTTGTTATTTTCCAATGAAGGGAAACTCCTAGGTAAAACTAGAATGATATTTTCTTTTTTTTGGTACATTACTTATTAGAAGTCTGATGTTAAGCACAGGCTAAAATTAAGCTGACCATCCAGATTTCCCGTGGTCTCTTAACCCATTGTGATAGCTGGGTTTTGACTTCATGTTCCTACTCAAGTTTCCTTTTTGTCATTTGTGTTAGAGCCACAAACTTACCCCACCCCTCCTACTCAGATGCTTTATTCTCTGCCAATGCTCTTCTTTCAGGTAGGCCCAAGTTTCTAACAAATGCTCTGTTCCCCAAATCCTGCCATGCTGTGACTGTCCCCACATAAGGGAATATTTTTATTGCAGAGCACCTAGGGCTGCTGGACTCTCTTCTCTTGGATCGTATTTGTGTTGATCCAACAGGACATGAAGGAGACCACGTGGATGATGGCATTTGGATATCTATTGCCTATCTTCCATTCCCTCTATAGGCCCTACATTTACATTTGATCCTTGTTTAGCTCCCTTTAACATTTGGTCAATTTAAAAACGTTTGTGGCTTATAAAAATATTTTTACTAATGTTTTAGCCAAGTCCTTAGCGTCTAGCCTTATTTCCACCCCATAATACCAAGCTTGTCAAAATCTTCTATGAAGACTTATATCAGGTTGGACTCATCACCTCCTGGGATATACTATAGATATGTCTGAGTGGATATAGTCTAGCTTTGACATTGACAAGATTGCTCATGGTAATCAATGATCAGAAAACTCAATAGATTGAATAATAAATTGCACTCTCTGAAAAATCAGAAAATCTCTAACAAACTAAGTGTAACAAATTTTGACTCATAAATCAAGTTTTCAAAATTTCAAAAAAATCAATACATAAGAAAGAAAAAGTGCTCCAATTACATCCATCTCCCAAAAACATCACTTTTAATGTTTCTGTGATTAACTTGGGAGTCATATGTTCATCTTTTTCTTACTTTTCATTTATTAGTAGATATAATATAAGCAGGGCTTTTTTTATATGTATACGTTTTTCTGAGATGAATTCTAAGAAGTGAAAATATAGGCCAGATGATATGAAAATTTCATTTCTGGCAACATTGTCCTCATAAAGGTCATATTACTTGTGCTAAACACCATTACAAACATGTTTACAATTATCATTACATTCATGTAAACAAATTTATGTATCTGTAATATTCCATATCATTATCATGTGTATATTGCAAATCTCTATGTAAGTACATTTATTTAAATTTTCCTTTAAAGCATGTTTTGAAAGTGTTCATTTCAAAATACTTAACAGAAGAGCAAGAATAATTTAACAAAACACCACATACATAATTATAAAAAGTAATTATCAGTACATGGTCAATCTTTTATCTTTATCTATACCTACTTATTTTCATCTTCAAGATTATTTTAAGGAAAATCCTGGCATAATTGCACCATAATATTTTTATATAATTATGCTCAGGATATATAAATTGTGTGGAAATATCCTAAGCGGCAATAATCCAACGACCACCACTGACATTGTAGCTCATGGGAATACATCTTCTGGGACATGTAAACTGTGACATGAATGAAACTTTTCCATTGAAGCAATAGGACAATGGTGATGAGACCTGTAGTCCATGATATGTGCACACGAGCCACCTGAAATGCATCATTTCTGATTCTACTGAATAGTTACTGTAAGACAATGCAGGCCATATCATATGTTGACTGATTTTCTAGACTTAAAGAGATGTCACATTTTCCAATAAAACTCTGCACACTTCAAAAACTAGATTTGAATCTTTTACACACTTTAGACACACATGTACTTGTGTGAAGCTTTAATAAAAATATAGGAAATGGTGCTGGTGGAGGAAGATATATCAGGACCAAAGAAATTCTGAAAGTTCATTTTTACCTTCCAGGAAAATTTAGAATAATTGTTTTTTAGAACATTTCAGTCACTGTTGGTTTACATATCAATGATGTTGCTACCATTACTACTCATTCCTTGAGTAGAAGTTGAGTATATATCTTGGACTCTAAGCATTGATTTCTTCAGGAGACTTCCATAAGTGTATTAATAACCTCCAAATATATATTAGTTTGAGCATGACAAGAAAGTCTCATAGGCTCCATTCCGCTGAGCAACTGGTTCCCTTTCTTTCTACTTTTCATTTATTTTTTTTCCCAAATTGTCCTTCCTGGTGTAGGGCTGTTAAGTTGAACTATAAAACTGACCAATGAAGTTGGCAGCACCATGAATGTGGTCAATATATAACCCCTTATTAATCTCAATTATATGAAGCAGAGTTGGATAAGTACAAGCATAGAGAGCTACTATCACCCAGCATGTTGGAATAAAACTGAAACCATTAATCCTTCTTTAAAAAGGTGAGAACAAGGAATGATCCAAAAAATCATTCTTTCAGAAATTTAGTCAAAAGTAATAATTAGATATACTGTTGTGGTATCATGTTCAGCAATTGATCATTCTTCTGGAGCTCACAAAGGCAACACATGCCCCACTAATATAAGATCAGGGAAAGAAAAAAAAATCAGGAATGATCCAGAGCCTATAAACAATATAGCTTTAAAGAATGCGTGAGTGCAGATATGTAGGAATGCAAGGTAGGGTTGATTAATGCCAGAGCCATTTCTATGAGTGCCCATTTCATCCCTGCCATCTTCTCCCTGTCTTCTCCTACAGGATGTCAACAATACACCCAAAGCTTAACTCCCTTTAATTCCGTGTATGTTAGGTTTTAACACTCTTAATTCAGTTGTGAAAGTCATCCCTTTAGTCTCTTAAAACTCTTAAGGCTCTCTTTTTTTTAAAACTCTCTAGTCTAGAAGGACTTTCAAATGTCCATTTCAATTTTCATTAATCCACAATTTTGTGGAATGGGAATAAATATAAATTGATTTCTTATACTACTTTGCAACTCATTGTTTAATATCACATGCAATGTCTTAATTATATAACCAGCATCCAAATTAAAATAATACTCTTGCACTAGGCCCTGATATTGGCAGTAGTAATGACTTGACTTGCCAGATATACAAATCCAAATCCAAAACATTTGTCTCACTCAATCAAGATTCACTGTTATTCACCTATAAATAAGGGTAATGGGCCAATATAATCCATTAGCCACCTATGGTTTTTTTTTTTTTTTGTGTACTTTCTGTAGATAGATCTTGACTGCTTTTATTCTCTGAATTTTCTGCTGACAAATAGAATATTCTTGGGTGTGTTTCTGACTTGAGAAAGAGAAGACGGACACATATTTTTTCATAGTTGGTGGCAATGGTTGAAGACCTCTGTGCCCTCTCATCTTATTTTCCCAAGAGGTCACTTTCAAAGAGAGAATAAAGGCTCCCATTGTTGGTTCTAGTCCTTCATTGAATCAGAAGGGGAGTTTTGTGATAGACATGAAAATGCCCCACTTTGATAATATCTCTTCATGTCCATAAATTAAGATGTCTCCAAACTTACACCCTAAACAGGGGTCATACACAGTCACATAAGGCCTATATTTTCAGACTATACTACTCTTTTATTAGCTAGCTTCTGAGAATTGGTAAAAATTTGTATGTGTCATTATTGTCATTATCCAGTTCCTCTGATATGTGAAGATGACTGTTTAATTCTTCCTAAATCAAACACTACTGATTTCTTGAGGGACATTACTTTATCATATTTATTCACTCTTAGAAAGTTTCAATAATTGCTTTTTTACAGTTTTCCGGTATTTTGTAGTGCAAAAGCCATCTGGATATATATCCATTTGTATTTAATATACACATACTATCGATTATCATGTGTGTGTTGTTGTATGTTTGTGTTTGTGCTTGTTTGTATCTTTACATGTATAATCCAATTTCTGTTTTCTTAAGTACATTGTTATTTTTAGAGTTCAGTTATTTTACAATAAAATATGACATCTACTGATAAATTACCATCATAACCTATGTATTAGTATTCACACTGTATCTTAATAGACATGACTAAAACACTTTAAGTCAGTAATGTGTGCTCTCTATTTATGTAAATTTATATCCCAAACTAGTCATCCTGGACTTTTTATGAAAACTTTTGTGGCCTTAACGTATGGATTCACTTTGTCCCGTGAGTTAATGCATAGTATGGTTTGTGGATTTATATACAGTATGGTCTATTTGTATATCTTTTCATTCCAAATACTTAGTGATGGCATTCTGCATGAAATTAACTTATCAAGAAGGATGAAGAGAAAGTAAGCTGAAAGGTAAATGACCATGCATCTCATAGTGTACTTGTTTTATTTCATAATATCTAGATATTTTTTCAGTGATAAGATTTCATTTATATAATTCTTATTTGAATTTTTAAGCTCTTTGAATCAATTTTGCCTTGGTAAACATCTTTTAAATGAATGATCTCTCACATTTCATAGATTTCATTTGTTGAACATTTCCCTGTTTTCAAAAGTAACAAGGACTGGTGTATGTTATGTCCTTATTGAGCTTCATTCTCAGCACCACTCTTAATTGAGTGTGTGAGATACTGAAGTTTTTCCATTTCACAGATCCCTCTCCCCAACTTTAAATTGTTTTGGGAATTGGGGGACAATTATAATAATTATTGCATTTACCAATATTTACTCTTCTACATGTAAGGAGTTGAATATTACTTGTTAAACTGAGAGCTTGCTTCACATGAACACTTGAGCACATTAAGTTGTCCTGAACTTGAATCCACAAATACTGCACCAGGAATGTGCTTCATAATCTAGAAAGAAAACTTCCCCTAATTCAGTCAAAACTCATCTATTGTGTACAATGACTGCATTTGGCTGTTTGGCCATAATTTACAGGGATAAGCAAGAAAGGGATAAACAAGACGTGCTTTCCCCTGTCTCGTTGTCTCCCAATATAAAGGAGAAGAGGACAACCAAAGGCAGCAAGATCAGCCTGGCTCAAGGTAGACTGAATTAGTGAAGGAGTTTCTGCCTGGGAGGGGTGAGCAGAGTGCAGGTGCAGACGTAGTTTAGTATCTGAAGATGCATTGTAGTTAGTTACATTTCTTCTGGAAGGGGAAGTCAACAGGCTTCCTAGTCCTGTACCCCAAAGGGTTTGGATCTGGAACATTGCCATGTGTCCTGGTAGGTCCTTGTCTTGCTGTCATCTTCCTTCATGGCTGGGCTGGTTGGAGAGCACATGTCCCTCAGCTGTGGCATCCCCTGAACAATGTCTGAACTCCACTTCAGTAGAATATTGGTGTGTCCTAACAAGTAGTGTAGGGTGAGTTATTTCACAGCTAATATCATGTTCTGAGACATGATCAATCCCATAGCCTGGAACCTTCATCTGATTAAAAATTATGTCCTTGATATATTTCCATTTTTAACTGAGTATAGTTAAGTTTTGCTTTTATGATCTCATTTTATTTGTGGTATTTAACCATTTTCTGTTGTTTGCACATAGGTTCTGTGTCAATTTTAATGCTACCTGTTAGAAAGAGAATGGGCTTTTGATTTTACTTGTGCTTATTTTTTATCATGTGATTTGGTCAAGTAAACTAATGTCATACATAGAATCTGGCACATAGGAGTCTGTGATCTAAGTTATTTCAATGAACTTTTTCACTTAAAATGTTTTAATGATTGTTTTGGTCAGAGGCTGAATGAATATAAATTAAACATTGGTTCAAGGCTCATTTTATTCATCTCTCATTTTTAAATTCAATAATCTCTCATGTGTGCCTCTATTCAAAAATGAAAATTTCTTCTCAGTATTCTTTAACTAAATATTTCCTGAAGTGAGAATTTCTCTGTCTAGTTTGTCCTCTGACTCTTCAACATAGTACCCTGCAGAAAAGTTCCCACCTCTCATCACATGATGAACTGAGTGTAAGAGTGGAAGTTGAGCTAGTGAATCTGAAAACTGGTGGTGATTATGAAAGATGATTTCCGTGTGTATGAAATGGGTGGGAATACTGATAACCTAATTAATCTGAAAATCTTCTGTGTCACTTATCTGGTAAAACAACTTATAAATTACTTTGTATGTTGTCAGTTGAAAGGGTAGTGAAAGTCATAGGGTCTAAATATACACTTTTGCTTTTTATTCTTCTAATAGTAGGTCCTTTTCCTGTAAAGAGAAGAGTCAGTTTGTTTGCCTGACCTTTGGAACCTGTGTATACCTTCGTCATGTTCCTTTTCAGTGCCTGCTTTTTGGACAGGGAGTTTCTGACTGAAAGGCAGGCCCTGTAACCCTCCCACTCTTAAATGTTTAACCTGTTTTCCTTTTTGGGACATTCCATTTCCCCTTTTTTGTTCCAGACCTACCTCATAGTTCTTATTGTTTCCAGATCTAGCCTAAATCTGATTTTCTTTTGGAATTGTCTCTTGACTTATTTCTCATTAACCTCCTGCTGGTAAAACTCATAATATTGACCTAACTCACATATTCATAGAATATTCAATTATATTCTAAATCAAATGATTCCATGAATCTTTTTGCTGTTTCCCTCACTGAATTGTGAACTGTTTGATGACAATTGTAATAGCTTAAATTTTTCCTATTTTCTTGACTCTGAGTAGGATTGTGCATGAGTAAGCTATCATTAATACTAGACATGTTATAGTAGTATCACAAGAGGTTTATCCTGGTTCTGTGATTTTTGTGTTTTAACAGTATTTACTTTGTGAACTATAATAAACAGCAAGTTGTAGCCCTACAACCTGCTGGAAACTGTAAAAGAATTGTGGTCTTGATTATTTGCCAAGTTGTTGATCCAGTCCATATAATAAAACAAAAGAAAAGCTATTGGAATCATAAACACTTGGATAATCTGCCAACTCACAGTAAGTAAATTAATATCTTGTAATCCAAAATGTGGCCTCATAACTGCTACTTCACTGCAATCTGGAAGTTTATTAGAAAAGCAGATTCACAGGCCCTGCCCTAGACCTACTAAAAGAGAATTTGTATTAACAAGATTCTCAGGAGATTTATATGCATATAAATATTTGAAAAAAATGAAATAGTTGATTCTTCATTATAAATATTCAAAGCAAAAAATTCAAATTTTAGTTGGTGAGAAAACAATGTGTAATAATTTTAGAATAGTTCTTAGGGCTATAGACTTCATTGTCAAAGAAGTAAGCTTCAGCTGGGGAGTGATATTAGCTAAATTATATTGTTATATTTGTGCATGTATGAATTTGTAACAACAATTCCCTTATTACACACAATTATAATGCACCAATAAAAATGTGGAAAGAGAAGAAACAAACAAAAAACATTGAGCTTCATGTTCCAATTACTTTGTCTAGAGGCTTGACAACTTGGACAGATATTTCTTTCACATTTTTAATATTTTTTTAAGAGAGAAGGACAGAGTGAAAGAGAGAGAGACAGAGAGAATCAATTTTTATTGAGTTTTTCACATGGCCTTTGTTGCTCTGACACTTAGTTGTGTACATGGGTGCTGGGGTCTGAATCTGTGTACTTGCACATGCTGAGCAAGTGCTGTAACTGCCAAGCCACTGTTCCAGCCCCTTTAATGTGTTTTTAACAGTACTTTATAGTTATGTACAATAGTGGGGTTGATTTGACATATTTATAAATCATATAATTTGTTCCAATTCAAATCCAAGAACTTCCCATTTCCCTCTACTCCTCCGTCCCCAATGTACTTCCTCTACTCTACTGGTCTTCCCTGTTTTTATTCACTGCTTTTTTTTTTAAAAAAGGTACATTATTTTTATGCATAAAAGTGGAAGTCATTCATACATACACCTAATATAATTTGGTCAACTTCATTCCATAGTTCCTCCATTTTCCCATCTTCTTCTCTCCCTTACAATCTTCTCCTACTCCACTATTCTCCCTTCTATTTTTCATGAGATGCCCCTCTTTTCTATAATTCCTTATTTCTCTCTAATTCATGATGAGAGAAAACATTTGAGCCTTGACTTTCTGCTTATTTTACTTAGCATGATATTTACCATTACACCCATTTCCCTGCAAATGACATAATTTTGTTCTTCTTTATGGCTGATTAAAACTCCATTGTTTGTATATACCACATTTTCTTTAGCTATTTGTCCCTTGATAGGTAGTGAGCCATAACTTGGCTATTGTGTATTGCACTGCTATAAATATTGGTATGCATGTATTATTATAGTATGCTGATTTTAATACTTTTGATAAATACCAAAGCGTAGGATAGCTTGTTATAGGGTGGATTTGTTTGCTTTATGTAAAGCATATTTGATGCATGTGTGCACGCACACAAACACGTATCCAAATATATTCAAGCATTATAAATTGTTTTCTTAGGTTCACTTAAAAATACATCATCAAGAATAATTATGAAATCACAGAATGAAAAAAGGAAGAAAGAGTATGTATTATTTGCCAAAGATTTTCCATCATATACATGCAGAGCTGGTCTTCAGAATGGTCTTATCTGATAAAAATGAAATAGTAAGAGTGGGATGATTCTATGAGATCAACAATTAGCTTCATCTTTGAACAGAGGTTAAATTGAAGTGTATGAGGTTCAATTTGCTGTGATCAAAAGGTTGACCTATGAAAATACACATTTATCTGACTGGAAAAAGTCAAAATTTTAGGTAGAAAAATGTGCATAAATATAGAAAACTTGCTTTCTAATTCTGATTGTTGCTATTATACATTGTCATGAAATTCTAGTCTTAATTGCTGTTCTAATCTTTTAGTGTTTACTCACTGGGCTTAATTGAAGTAGGAAGATTTTGTTCTCTGCAATATTCTAGGGCTTTTCAAAAAGTCAATTGAGGGGCTGGAGAAGTGGATCTGCAGTTATGGTGCTTGCCCGGCATGGGCAAGTATGTGAGTTCAAACTCCAGCACCACGTACACAATGGAGTCTCAGAGCAACAAAAGCCACTTGGAAAACTAAAATAAAATTGATTCTTTCTCTTTCACACTGTCCCTTTCTCTTAAAAAAAAAAAAAAGGTCAACTGAGAGTGTTATCCACAATAAGAAAAGTTGCTTATGAATTTGTTTTTGATCCTAGGTAAATCTTGACATATTAGAAACATGATAGAGAAACTCTCATATTTTAAGCACAATGTTAAAAATAACCAAATAGCAGCTTTGAAACACTCATCAGCCTAGAGAAATAATTCTACATATTTTATATTTGTTACTTGACCTGAAAATATTTTGTATTAGAAGTTCCTTTGACATCCTGAAAGCTGGGACATGGATAAGCTAAATCACACATTTGTGAGAGAATTCATTTTTCTGGGACTCTCTGGTTACCCTAAACTAGAGATCATTTTCTTTGTTCTGATTCTCATGATGTATCTAGTGATTCTTAGTGGCAATGGTCTTCTGATGATAACAAGCATCTTTGATTCCTGTCTTCACACTCCCATGTACTTCTTCCTGGGCAACCTTTCCTTCCTGGATATCTGCTACACATCATCCACTGTTCCTTCAGGATTGGTGAGATTAATCTCAAAGAAAAAAAAAACATGTCCTTCTCTGGATGTACAGTGGAGATGTTCTTTGGATTTGCAATGGTGTCAACAGAATGTTTCCTCCTTGCTATGATGGCTTTTGATCGCTACATGGCCATCTGTAACCCTTTGAGGTACCCCATCATTATGAGCAAGGTGGTGTGTGCACTGATGGCTTCTGTATCTTGGATGTCTGGTAGAATCAACTCAGCTGTGCAAACAGCTCTTGCTATGAGTCTGCCTTTCTGTGGGAAAAACACTATCAATCACTTTACATGTGAGATCTTAGCTGTCTTCAAGCTGGCCTGTGCTGACATATCCCTTAATATTATTACCATGGCAATATCAAATATGGCCTTCCTGGTTCTTCCACTGCTGGTCATTTTCTTCTCCTACATATTTATCCTTTACACCATCTTGAGAATGAACTCAGCCACAGGGAGACACAAGGCCTTTTCTACCTGCTCAGCCCATCTGACTGTGGTGATCATATTCTATGGTACCATCTTCTTTATGTATGCAAAACCCAAGTCCCAAGCCCTGATTGGGGAAGACAAGTTGCAAACTTCAGACAAACTCATTTCTTTATTATATGTGGTAGTGATTCCCATGCTGAATCCTATCATCTATAGCTTGAGGAATAAGGTTGTTAAAGCTGCTGTAAAATATATGTTCAACCGAAAACCCATTCTGTACGAGCATCAGGAAAGAGAATCTTTTTCCAAGAGGCAGAAGATGGATTTACATGTAAATTAGTGAGAATAGTTTGATAGAAACCTGGGAAGAAATATTTTGTTATCTTTCTTAAGTACCCTTGCTTTGCAAGAATAGCTGTGAAATATTGTTTGTTATAAACTCAGCTTCTAACATGTCCAATATGTCCTGATCCAGCTCTTAGAAACAGCAAATCCATTTGAAATTCATCCTGAGTGATGTCTGAAGTAAGTGTTTCTAATGGACTATATAGGTCAGTGGAGAACAATTACACAAAAGCTTTGGAAACAGACAAGAGCACAGATTCTCCAATTGCAGAAGCTACCTGAATGGATTAAGAAATTATTCAGTCTTTCTAAGCCATGATTGTTTTACTTATAGGAAATAACCAAATAAAATCCAGTTCTTATGTCATATAATTCCAATCACTTGGAAAAATAACTGGTATAGTATCAGCATCACATTGTCCTCAAATTTCAAAATTGAAACTAAGACAATATGTCAAATACTAAAAGTTAGTATTTAGAACCTCTTACTCTAAACTAATAAATACTAGATTCAGGTATGTCCCTGTAAAATTTGCCCCACTTATGTAAAGCACATCCTCCTTGACAATCCTCCAATATTCACAAAAAGGGAAGATCAGACCAGGACAAGAAATAATGAAATGCAAAATGAGTATTGGAAGCTATTTCACTATCGTTCACATGAGAGAAAAGAAAATCTGTTCACATTGAAGCCTGTTGAGGAGGCCTCTTAAGGTTCTAAGAGCTTGCAAAGGAAGGGAAGTCTGGCATCTGGCTGGATGAATGACAGCTAAAGAGCTCTCTGGACTAGCAGATGAGCTAGTTTAGAAGAGAGAGGAAGATGGGTGTTACCGACCAGAAAGAAACAGAAGCATTTCTAATTTGCCTGAGGTTTTGCAAGCCCAGAAAAAGTGTAGAAAAGTTAGTGATTGGAGAAAAACAATCAATTCTTGATCTTTTCCAATGAAGGATAATTCCTAAAAAAAAGTCTAGAATGGTAATTTTTTTTAGTACGTTACTCATTAGAAGTCCAATGCTGAGCAGTAGCTAAAATTGAGCTGTACCATCCAGATTTGCCATGGTTTCGTAGCCCATTTTGATATCTGAGTTTTGACTTCATGTTCCTACTCAGGTTTCTGTTTTGTTATTTGTGTTAGAGCCACAGCCTCACCCATTTCTCCTACTTAGGTGCTTCACTCTTTGCCAACCCACTTCCTGCAGGTCAGTCCTTATTTCTCAAATGCTATGGTTCCTGTACCCTGCTTCACTGTGACTGTCACCACAGAAGTGGATATTGTTACTGCAGAGTACCTGTAGCACCCGTGACCTTTATTCTCTCTCCTCTTTGGATCCAACAATTGATCCAACAATGCATGAAGAGCTTGTGGTTGATGGCATTTGAACATCTGGTGCTTCTTCTCGGTCTCCTTCATACGCCCTACATTTACATCTGAACTTTGGTTGTCTTTAATATTTGATTTATTTAAATAAGTTTTTGATCTGTAAAACTATTATTTCTATTGTTTTTAACCAACTCCTTAGCACTAACCTTAATTTTCCCTACAATACAAAGAGGGTCAGCATCTTGTGTGCAGGTTTATATCCAGTTGAATTCATCACCTATTGAGATGTTCTGTACATATGATTGAATGGATACAATGGGGCTTTGATACAGACAAGTGTGCTCATGTTAAGCTAACAGACTGAATAAACTATACTCTGAAGTATCAGAAAAATTTCAGCAGACTTTAAGTGTACTAAATTTTAACTCATAAATGCACATTTTCTAAATTGCCAAAAAATATCACTGCATAAAAAGAAAAAGTACTACAATTTAGCCATCTCCAAAATCCACCATTTTTAACATTTCATGATTAACTAGGGATTGTATATTCATCATGTTTTTATTTTGATTTTAATTAGCTGTACAGTAAACACTTGGGTCTTTTTAATGTATAACATTTTAAAAACTCTACAAAGTGAAAATGATAGGCCAGATAACATGAACTTTCCTAATTCTGGCAAAATAACCCTCATAATGGCCGTATCATGGGCTGGAGTGGTGGCTCATTGGTAGAGTCCTTGCCTGGCATGCTGAAGGACCCAGGTTCGAACCCCAGCACCACATATGCAACTAAGTGTCAGAAAAATTAAAACCAGATGAATAAATAAAGTTGAATCATTCCCTCCTCCCTTTAAAAAAATATTATCTACCCAAAACATTATATTTACAGTTTACTCAAACATTCTACAATTCTGATTATATTTATGTCACACTCTCTTTTTCTCTGTGTATATATAACATAGACACGTATACATACACATTCACTCTTTTTCTTGAACTTCTCCTTTGGAAATGTTTATTTTCATATATTTCATAACAGCAAGAATAATTTAACGGAATGGTGTATACATATTTTATAGATTAAATAATTACCAATACATGGTCATTTTCTTTTGTCATTATTCATACTCACTTATCTTCATTCTCCATATAAGTTTGAGGCAAATCATTGACATAACTACATCAGATTACATAAATTATTTGCTGTGATTAGTGCTATATGCCTGACAACCCAGCAACTTGGTAGGCTGAGGCTATGGAATACCAAATTTAATGTAAGGCTCAGCAACTTAGTGAGACCTTCAGGAACTTAACACGGTTTCAGAATTAAAATGGACTTGAGATGTAGCTCCGTGTAAAAGCAACCCTGGATTCAATTCCTAGTACAAAAACCAAACAAACACTATTTAATACAGTTATATCCCAAATATATTGTGTGGATATACACTAAAGTGATAACCATCTACCTACTGCCATTGTAGTTCATGAGAATACATCTTCTGGAAAATATACACTAATATGAATGATTCCTCCACCAGTGAAATAATATGGCAATGGTGGTGAAAACTACAGTCCACTATATGTGCACATTAGCCACATGAAATCCCTCATTGCTCTTTGAACTGGATAGTTACTTGTAAGGTAATGCAGGCTATATGTTTATTGGTTTTCTAAATTTCAAGACAGGTCACATTTTTAATGAAACTGCATATTGCCCAGGGTTGGATCTTTTATAGAACACTTGAGACTCCAGAATGTGTGTTCATGTGAGACTTTTGTAAAAATATCGAACATGGTCCTGGTGGAGGAATAAATTTTAGAACCCAAAGGTGAATTGTGAAAGTTTAGTTTTCACCTCACAGGCCGATTTTAAGCAACTGTCTTTTAGAATGTTTCAGTCACTGTTTGTTTATACACTAATCACATTGTTGTCATAAACTTCTCTTTCCTTGAGTAGAATCTGAGTATATATTGTGGACCTCAAATGCCAATTTCCCCAGGAGACTATCATGTGTGTACTGGTGTCCTCAAAACTATTTTAGATGGAGTATGCCAAAGAACTCCCATAGACTCTACTTTTATCATCAATAACTTCCCTTTCTTTCCATTTTACATTTATTTTTTTCCAGATTATCCTCTCTAGGGTAGAACTGTTAGGTTGATCCATAAAGATTAATGTATCCAATGCTGATTTCCCTTTAGTTCCACATATTAAGTTTTAACACTCTTTATTTAGTTGTAAAAGTCATCCCTTTAGTCTCATCATCCTCCAGTTTTGTAAGAATGGCTTTCAATTATTTCAATTTTAATTTGCCCATGATTTATGTGAATGAGAATATGTAACTTTATTGTTTGTGGAGCTTTGCAAGCCACTGTTGAACCTTACATGGAGTGCCTTAATTAGATAACCAACATCCAAATGAAAACAATGCTCTTATTCTAGGCCCTAATATTGGCAGTAGTAATTTCTTGACTTTCCAGGTATGCAAAACCAAATCCAAAACAAGTGTCTCTCTCAATCAAGATTCATTGCTATCCACCTGGAAATGAGGGTAATAAGCCAATAATCCACTAGTTAGCTCTGTTTTTTTCTGAATACTTTTAGTAGACAGCTCATTCCTACTTTAGGTCTAACTTTTCTGCTGATAAGCAGAACACTTTTATGATTATTTCCAGCTCTTGACTAGACAGAGGACACATATATTTTCAGATTTTGTGGCATTGCTTGAAGGCCTCCATACCATCTCATTTTTACAACCCCAAGAGGCCACTTCCAACAAGAGAATAAAGTCTGCCATTTGTTGGTTCTGGTCCTTCTCTGAATTCAGAAGGGAAGTTTTAGGATGACATAGACAGGCCCCACTTTGATAATCTCTTCAGGGCCACAAATTAAAGTGTTTCATAACTTTTGCCCTCAGTGGATGCCCCATCTACGGGCTATGTTTTTAGACTATTTTATTTTTCCATTAGCTCTCTTCTGAGAATTGGTAAAAATTCATCTGTATCATTTTTATTATCTATTTCTTTGGAGCCATGAGAAAATGGTTCTCAATTCTTCCTAAGTCAGATAGTAGCAATTCTTTGAGAATATTATTTTATTGCTTTTACCTACACTTATTTATCTTTTAAAAGAAAGTTTTAATTAATCATTTTTTCAGGTTTCTGGCCCTGAACTTCCTTGATCTTAAATAGGAAAACTTTGACATGTTTCCATTTTTATTTAATGTGCACATACAATGCATTATGGTATGTATTCAGGTGTGTTTAATGTGTGCATGATAATGTCTTTTTTTAAAGATAGAAGAACAGTTAGAGAGAGAGAGACAAGAGAGAATCAATTTTACTTTATTTTTCATGTAGCCTTTCTGACTCTGACACTTCATTTTGTATGTGGTGCTTGGTTTCAAACCCATGTATTTGTGTACGCCAGGCAAGTGCTGTAACTACCAGGCCACCACTCCAGCCCCATGATAATGTCTTTATGCATGTATAAATATTTCCCCTGCTTTCTTAAGTAAATTGTTGCTTTCCAGAGTCCAACTATTTCACGTAGAAATGTGACATCTGTTCGAACATACTGTGATAATAGAAGTATTAGTATATACCATCTAGCATAATAGTCTTTTGAAAGCACTAATTCAGGAATGTGCTGACTTCCTGTCTGAATTTATGCCCCAAACTTTCATTACGGACTTTTAAAAAAAAGTTTTGTGGCCTTATCTCATGGATTCACATTGTCCTGTGAGTTTATTGATTGTATGGGTATCTCCATTTTTTTTCATTACAAAAAACAGTATCTTGTGTGGAATTAATTTATCAAGAAGAGTCAAGAGAAAGTGAACTGAAAGGTTAAAAAGTATACATTGAATTCATACCAAATATTTGTTTTGTTTCATTAATAATGAGACCATTTTTAACTGTAACATTTTATTTTAATAGTTATTGTTTGGATCATTAAACTCTTTGAATATTTTTATAAAGATGGACAGTGAGAGAGAGAAAGACATAAATTTTATTTAGTTGGTCATGTGACTTTCATTGCTCTGATACTTTGTTGAGTACACGGTGCTGGGGTTCGAACCCACGTTATTGTGCATGCCAGGAAAGTGCCATAACCACTGAACCACTGCTCCAGCCCCACTACGTATATTTTAAACTAAAAAGCTCTTACATTTTATAACATGTTTTGGTGAACTTTTCCCCCTCTTTCCAAAAGTGCCAAGTGCAGGGGAATTTGTTTCCTATTTGAGCTATAGTTCAGCTACAATATATTCTCAGCACCACTCTTAATTGGGTATGGGGGACACCGTCCCCAACGCATCAGAAGTTTATCCAGTCCACAGATCCCTCACTACAACTTTAAATTGCTTTGGGAATTGGGGAACAATTATAATTGTTGCATAACACGTATTTACTCTTCACATCTATGGAATTGGGTATTGCTTCTTGAAACTGACCTTAATTCATATGACTGGCATTGATGTTAAGGAAAACATAATTGGTTCTTCTAATAGGTAGAAAAAAATGTATCATTTTAAGGTGAGTACTTAATATCTTGAAACCGTATCTTTTCATTCACAATTAGGACTATCAATAAATATGAATTTATAATGTGAAAAAAATTAGGCAGTACAGGTACCAATTTATTAGTACTGAATATATTTATGATTTAATGTTATCATTATTATAATCTGTACCATGGTGATTAATCCACAAATCAGTTTCCATGTATATCTGAGTTCCTCAGGATATCGATCTGTAAGGTAAGTAAGGTAGGATTTTTATTGCTGTTGTACAAATGAAAAACTGAACCTGTATGTTAGAAGAAAAGGAACCTCAAACCAAGAAATTTTTTGTCACTAATTCCCAGTGTTTTCACTGTGTTAGCCAATGGTGTAAGTGTTCCAATGATTTAGGTAACCACCGTATATTTGCAGTTGATAAGCTCCTTCTTTTCTTATTAGATGGCAGGCTGTTAGGACTGACAGAAAGAAGGAACTTAGAGAACAATGTGGGAATATTAAGTTGTACTAAACATGAATCCACAAATGTTGTGCAGAGAACTTGCTTGAGAATTTAGAAAGAAAACTTCATCTATCAATCAAAACTCATGTATTACATGCATCTAGTTTGTTAGGCCAAAGTTTTCCAGGGAAGAGCAAGATAAGCAAGCTGAGATTCCATGTCTCTTGTTATCTCCTAATATACAAAGTAACCCAGTTACAGTGCTGGGAGCAGAATAATACCAAAGACAGCAAGATAGGCCTGGCTGAAGGTGGACTGTATCCGTGGGAGAGCTTCTGCCTGGGAGGCGAAAGCAGAGAGCAGGTGCAGATGTAGTTTAGCATCCAAAGATGCATTGTATTTACCTTTGTTTGGAAGGGGGAGTCAACAGGCTTCCTAGTCCTGGACCCCAAGAGGGCTGGCTCTGGAACAATGCCACATGTCCTGGTCACATGTTTTGCTGTCATTTTTCTTTTGCATTCATGGGTATGCTCTGGTCAGAGTACTCATGTCACTCATCTATGGCATCCCCTAACCAACGTTTGAACCCCGCTTCAGTAGGATATTGACGTATCCTAGCAAGTATTGCATGGTGAACATAGTCATTTTACAATAAACCTCGTATTCTGAGGCATGTGATCAATCCTATAGTCTTAATTGTCCTTCATGATTAGAGATTAGGTCCTTGAGTCTCACTGTTTCTTTTGTGTGTGTGTGTGTGTGTGTGTGTGTGTGTGTGTGTGCACGCGCACACACTGGCAACTGTATACAGTTAAGTTTTGCCTTTATCTCATTTTTTTTGTGGAATACACAGACCAGTTTCTGTTGTTTATGCATAATTTCTGTACAGATTGCTTTCTAAAGAAAGGAAGAGAAAGTGAGAGAGAGAAAGATAGAATCAACTTTATTTATTTTTTCATCTGACTTTTGTTTCTCTAATACTTAGCTGTGTATGTGGTGCTGGGATTTAAACCCAGGTCCTTACACATGCCAGGCAAGTGCTGCAACAGCTGATCCATGTTTCTAGCCCCTTCTGTACAGATTTTAATGCAATGTGTCAGGCATGGATATAGGGGGAAGAGAATGGGTTTTTGGTTTTGCTTCTGCTTGTATATTAGCCATGTGATCTCAGGCAAGTGAGCTAATGTCAAATGCAGTATCTGGTAAGTACAAATCTGAGTGCTAAATTATTTTAGTGATTTTTTTCCACTGAATAATTTTTTGGGTAGTTCTGGCCTTACACTGATTGAATATAAATTAAAAATTGATTTGAAGCATAAACGTCTCATCTCTTATTTGGAAATTCAATATTCTTTCATTTGTGACTATCATCAAGGTTGAAAGTTTCTACTTGGTATTCTGTAAATTATTTCTGAAGTGAGAATTTCCCCGTCTAGTTTGGCTTCTGATTCTAAGACATTGAACACTACAAAGCAACTTTCCCACCTCTCATCACAAAATGAGCTGAATGTTGGAGTGAAGAACTGGTTAACCTGAAAGTAGTGGTGATTATGAAAAGATGAGTTTTGTGTGTATGTGATAAGCAGTGTTTACTGATAACGTAATTAATCTAGGCTTCTCAATTTTTGGTCATATTTCTGTTCAAAAACCTTATAAAACTGTGATGACAAGTCTGGAGGACAGCTAAAATCACAGATCTAAACCCTCTCTTTGTACTTTGTTTCCCATAGCAGGCTGCTTCCTTATAAAAGAGACTGTCATTTTTTCTTTCTGACTTTGGTAACTTTGTATGCATCTGCCTCATGTTCTTTCAGCTGTTCTGGCCACCATTCCTCCACAGAAACTCCATATCTGAAAAACAGGTACTATGATCCTGCTGTTCCTAAATGTTACTCAATCTGTTTCCTTTCTGGGTATTCTTTTTTTTTTTTTTTTT
>PVKS010004313.1:0-71737 GCA_004027875.1 Aplodontia rufa | reverse complement strand
AATTGTGCACTTCTATTGGCAGACATGATAGGTCATACTTTTTCTATCCTTACGTGGATTGTTAGGATTGTGCTGATGTTAAGCTGTCAGTAATAATGTCCATGTACTATAGTAGTCTGGCAAAAAAAATATACTTTTATATGATATTTGTGTTTCAATAATAGTGTTTGCAATATACCAAGTGTGTGCCCCTTCAGTTTACTGAACAATACAGAAAAGTAATGATCTTGATCTTTTTCCAGGTTGTTAAGACAGTCCACGTAGTAACACAAAAGAAAATCTGTTGGGACCAGAAAGATATATCTGAAAGATCTGCCAGTTCACAATAAGGAGATTAACATCTTGCAAGTAAAAATCTGTCCCCATACCAGCTGCTTCATCAAAACCTAGGAGTTAATTTGAAATTCAAATTCACAGGACCTGTTGCAGATCTACTACAAGAGAATTCATGTTTTCACAAAATTCTCAGGTGATTTATACATGCATAAAAAGTTGAATGAAGTAGTTGATTATTCATTATTCCACCAAAAGAGAAAAATTTGGATTGTGCTTTGTGGAAAAACAAGGCGTAGTAACTTTTTTGGGTGGCAGCACATACAGTTTTAGACTTCATTGCCATGAAGCTGAGTTTAATGCTCTACTGTATACTTATTGGATGGATAATATTTGCTATATTCTGTCTTTCAAATTTGATGAAAATTGTGGGTAATGAGTATATTTGTTTGCTTTTTATAAATATACAACATATTGAACATTATTGTTTTCTCACATTCACTTAAACAATAAATCAAGGATAATTAAAAAGTCACAATCCATATTGTTTTCCAAGCAGTCTCCATCACATACATGCAGAGTTAGTCTACACAGTGGTCATGTCCTAGACAATAAAATAGGAAGAATGGACTGTTTCTATGAGATCAAATATTCACTTTAAATACAAACTAATGTTAAATTGCTATACTTGTGGTTCAACTTGCTGTTGCCTTTTTGGAAATACACATTTAACTGGCTAAAAAAGAGATTCAGAGTTTTAGGTGATGAAGAAATATGGATAAAAATTAAACAAATTTGTTTAACTTGTGAAATTTTCTGTTAATCAGTGGTTGAAATTCTAGTCTTTGTTGTCTTTTACCACCGTGCTGTTCTCTCACTTGGCTTGATGAAATGAAGTAGTTAGATTTGTAGCTCACAATATTCTAGGACTTTTAGAGAAGTCAAGTAGAATTGTCCTCAGTGACAGAAATATTGCTACTGTATTTGCTTTTGGTCCCAGATGTATCTTCATATATTAGAGAAATCACAGAGAAGTGATCAATATCCTATTACAGTTGTATTTTAGGTACAATACACAATTGAAGATAGCTGAATGACAGTTTTGAAACACTCTCTCTTTTATCCAAGTATAAGAAGACATTTGTTACTTTTCTTATTTGGCTATAAAAAATTTAAGTTGGACCTGTCTTTGACATCCTAAAGCTGAAATATGAATAGGTTAAATGTATCATTTGTGAAAGAATTCATTCTTCTGGGACTCTCTGGTTACCCTAAACTAGAGACCATGTTCTTTTTTCTGGTTCTTATTATGTATCTTGTTATTTTAAGTGGAAATGGCATTCTGATCATATTAAGCATCATTGATTCCCGTCTTCATACTCCCATGTACTTCTTCCTCAGCAACCTCTCCTTCCTGGATATCTGCTATACATCTGCTTCTGTTCCTTCAATAATAGTGAATTTAATCTCAAAGAAAAGGAACATTTCCTTCTTTGGATGTGCAGTTCAGATGTTCTTTGTATTTGCCATGGGGTCAACAGAATGTTTTCTCCTTGCCATGATGGCTTTTGATCGCTATGTGGCTATCTGTAACCCTCTGAGGTACCCCATCATCATGAGCAAGGTGGTGTGTGCACTGATGGCCTCTGTGTCATGGCTCTCTGGTGGAATCAACTCAGCTGTGCAAACATCTCTTGCTATGAGTCTGCCTTTCTGTGGGAAAAACACTATCAATCACTTTACATGTGAGATCTTAGCTGTCCTCAAGCTGGCTTGTGTTGATATATCCCTCAACATTGTGACCCTAGCAGTGTCAAATATGGCCTTCCTGGTTCTTCCACTGCTGGTCATTTTCTTCTCCTACATATTTATCCTCTACACCATCTTGAGAATGAACTCAGCTACAGGAAGACACAAGGCCTTTTCTACCTGCTCAGCCCATCTGACTGTGGTGATCATATTTTATGGTACCATCTTCTTTATGTATGCAAAACCCAAGTCCCAAGCCCTGATTGGGGAAGACAAGTTGCAAACTTCAGACAAGCTTATTCCTTTATTTTATGGGGAAGTGATCCCCATGCTGAATCCTATCATCTATAGCTTGAGAAATAAGGATGTTAAATCTGCTATAAAATATATGCTGAACCGAAAACCTATTCAATAAGAACATCAGGAAATGCAAGTTATGTACCAGGCATAATGATGGTCTCATAAATGAATGAGAACATTTTCGTAGAAACCATGTTTAAGAAGAAATATTTTATTCTCTGCTTTCACTAGCCATGATCACTTAGAACATATGAGAATCATATAGTTTACTACAAAATCAGCTTCCAACATATCCCGCTCCAGATCTAATAAATACAGTAAATTCCATTTGAATCACATCCTTGGTGATGTCTAAAATGAATGTTTGTAGTGGAGTATGTGTGACAGTGGAGAACAGTCACTCATAAACTTTGGAAATAGGGAGAGAATAACACAGATTCTTTAATTCCCTGTACTACCTAAATGAAGTCAAAAAATATATATATATATATTATTCTTTCTAAGCCATAGGTATCTTACTTGAATTAAAGAAAGAAAATCCAGTTGTTAGTGTCATTTAAAGTTTCAATATGTTAGAAAAATGCAACTAGTGTACAATCAGTAACATACTGTCCCAAAATTTCAGAATTTAAAATAAAACTTCACATTAAGGACTGAAGATTAGTACTTAGCACCTCTTTACTGTAAGCTATTGTTAGAGTTCAACATCTCCCCATAAAATTCACACCATTAATAGAAATCACACCCTCCTTGCCACTCTCCCCTGTTGGGGTCTGACCTTCTGTCTGACCTCCACTCCGTTTCATCAGCTGCCCTGGAGCGATCTTGTTACTATTTGTATAAATTCCTTCGGTAGGGGCTGCTAGGATGTGCTTTGTTATACAAAAGGTCAAACAGGGTGGGTCAGAATGTATCCACTACAGAAGTTCCTAACTTTTGTCTGTACTGAAATCTACATAACACCTGGCAACTCCCTTAGAAGGATTTTTGATTCCTTGGCTGTCTCCCCTCCTCCTCTATAAAAACCCGTGTGCCTTAGTAATAAACGGATTCTGAGCTGCCATCAGCTGCGTGTGGTTGCCTCGTTTCCCCGGCTGGGAGGGAAGGGGTCCCTGGACGAGGGGGGACCCGGGTTCCAGCAGTCGGCACTCACCCTCCTCCTGATCGGCTCCTGGGGGACAATCCAGCTCCCCACATGCCCCATGTCTATATAAAGAGAAGATCAGGTCAGGAGAAAAGACCAAGACAGTGCAAAATGACTGTTGGAAAGTGTTTTAATCAGCTTTTTCACCAGTATGACCAAAAGACCTGAGAAGAACAATGTAGAGGAGAAGTTTACCATTCAGTTATTCCATAAGTAGATTCATGCATTGATTTGGTTAATGCTTTTATAACTGAACCATTTCACCTCTAGACTTTCTTGCATTGTCTTATACATGAGCTTTTATGGGGCAACTCATATCTAAATCATAGCAGAAACTATTGCACTATGGTCCCAGTGAGAGAAGAGAAACTCTTTTCTCATTCAAGTGAAGTGAGGGAGCTGAAAAGAGCCTCTTATGATTTTGAGAGTTTGCCAAGAATGGTGAATCTGGCATGCGTCTTAATGAGTGGAGTGGAGAGTAGCAGAGGAACTAGTGTAGAAGAAAGACAAACTTGGGTATTCTCTGCTAAAAGTCCATAGAAGCATTTTAAATCTCCATGAAAGAGTTGCAAAAAGTGAGTGAGTGGGGAAATGAAAGTCAGTCTTGTTATTTTCTGAGGAAGTGAAATTCCTCAGAAAATCTATCATAATATTTTCTTTAACTGTCCTTATTTAGGAAGCCAGTGCCAAACACAGGTTAAAATTGCGCTACACCATTCAGATTTCCCACGGCCAATGTCTCATTATAATAGCTGACTGGACTTTTTCTTCTTTTTCTTATTCAGTTTTCCTCTTTGATATTTGTGTTAGAACCATAGCCTCATCCCACATGAACTCACTCAGATGCTTCACTCTGGTTTCTACTTAAACACTCAGGACCCTGAACCCGCTTTCCTGTGACTATTCCCTGTTACTCCAGAGCACCTATAGCTGCTAGTCTCCCTCCTTTTGGATCATATTAGTATTGATCCAAGAAGGCATGAAGGAGACCACATGATGATGGGTTTTGAACATCTGCTGCCTTCCCTCCATCTCCTTTTGCTGATTCCAATTTAGTTTTTTTGAAACTTTGGTATATTTAAATAAGGTTTTGACCTTTGAAAATATCATTTCTATTCTTTTTGCTAATTTATTAGCACCTAAACTTAATCCCCCCACCCCACAATACCAAGAGTGTCAGCATCTTGTCTGCAGGTTTATATCAGTTGGACTCATTACCTACTTAAATGTTCCATGGATAGATGTAGTGAATGAAATGTGTATTTATATAGAAAATATGTTCATGTCATTCAATGATCAGGAAACTAATGGTTTTAATAATTAATTGCCCTCTCTGAATAATCTGATAATTTCGAACAAATTGTTAGAAATATTAAATTTTGATTCATAAATGAGTGTTTTCTGAAATTTCAAAGCATATTTTTTTGATGGATTAAGGTGGTGGAGTAGAAGAAGGCTGCAATTCCTTGTTCCTGTGAAATGTGTAAAATTGAAATAGTTGAAGGACAGCTACTCAGTGAAGGGTATGGCTTAAGGAATGTTCTGAGGTTTAATACTGGATCCTTAGAGACATACAGAGACTGAAAAAATCTGATTACTGGAACAGAGAGTGCAAAAGAGTTCATCTATGCCAAACCTATACCTGGGGTATTGAGGCAAGGCAGGGGGAAATGTCACACAAAGGGAAAGAGAGAAACGTACAGTTGAGAAAATTGTTAGGGAATCAGGGGCAAAAGCAAAAGTCAGATTGAGCTTTGCTGGTTCTGGAGCTATATAGCAGACTGGTGCAGAGAAGTGTTTCATTGCTCTCAACTTAGAATCAGAGCGCTGCAACGGGGACCCATCTTGTAGAGGTCACTTGTAAGTTGGTAGCTTTGGGAACATATCCCTGAGTCTTCATTTCCACTAGAACTTTCAGCAAATGTTGTCATGAGGGAGCGCTTTTGAAGCAGCTCTTTTGAAAAAGAAAATACACAATGAGGTTGCTGTGTTGCCAAGCCACCATGGAGAACAGTAGGGACAGAGTGTGGCCAGCTCTATCAACCAGGCTTGAGTGCTTCTTTCTACACAGGAAGGGCTCCTAGGCAGCACAAAGCCACCACCTGCTCCTGCCAGGGAGGAATTCTGCTGCAAACAGTCCCCACTGTTCAGCAACAGGACCCACCACTATCCATCCCATTTCAGAGCTGCCAGAGCAACCTTAGTCACACTGGAGAAGAGCAAGGGAGAGGACTGTGTAAATAGGACCTGAAGTCCAAGTTCTGCACAGGTTATGTGAAGTACATCTTGATCTAGAAATGGAAATACATACATGCATATATGTATTATATACAACTCCCCACCCCAGTGCAGTGCCAGTTGGTTCACTTGCTTCCATGCCCAGAATTCAAAGGATAAACTTCTGAGGTTTTGTTATTTGTCACACCCAAAATACATGGTGGATTCTAAAACCCAAAGTTCCTGAGAGCCACCTTTCCATCTTGAATAGCTAAGGGGAATGTTAATCATTTTCATGTTTTTATTAAATTTTGCTTGTATTGTCTCCTGTGTTTTTTTAACCATCATTTTTTTCAAACTTTTGTTTTATATATTTTACAAGTTAATCCATTTAGTTCTTCTTTCTCCTGCTTTTTATCAATTTTTCCTTCCTTTTTTCTTTCTTACTCATATTTTCTTCTGTCTCTCTTCCTCAAACTTGCCCCACCTGCCTTTTTTGTTTTGATCTCTTTTGATTTTTATTTTGTGTTTTTTTCCATCACTTTTCTTTTTTCTATGTAGTTTAGTATTTATTTTGCTTCCTTCATTGCCTAATATTTTAGCCTATTCCGTATTATTACTTCCCCTTTCTTCTCTTTGGGTAGTAGAGTAGTTGACGATAATTTTCATTAAGTTTTTAATATATGTTGGTATTTGATTTGTTTTTAAACTGTTACTGTTACTGGAAGTTATCTCTCCTTTCAAAGTGGTGCTGAAGATTGAACACAGCACTTTGAACAGGTGGAGTGGGTGTGCTTCGATACCAATATACACCCTCACCTGAGAGCACATCGTAAAAAGACAGTGAGTACCTCCCTCAAGAGACACTCAAATAACAATGGAAGTGATAGCCTCCCCTACAGATGTGGAAGTCTCAGCATAAAAACACAGGAAATATATGAAAAGAAGGCAAGAAGACAATTCTAAAAGTTTATAATCCCCTAATAGCTGAATCCATAGATATTGAAGTAGAGGAAATTCTGGACAAGGAACTCAAAATTTGATTGAAAAAATTATCAATGAATTAAAAAAGATACAATTAAACAGCAGAAAGAATTGAAAAAGATAGTACAGGATATGGAAGAGCATTTCAATGAGAGAAATTCAGAAAAAGAAGCAAGTAGAAATTTTGCAAATGTAAAGTTCAGTAAGTTAAATTTAAAAAAAGTTTAGTGGAAAGCCTCATCAATAGACTTCATCAAACAGAAGAAAGAATAGAAGGGCTCAAATTCAGCATGGATGAACTAGTTTTTTAGGCAGTATTCAATAAAGAAAACTATGAACAGAATTTATAAGATCTCTGGGATAACATTGAAAGACCAAGTTTTAAGAAGAAATAGAAATATAGGGTAACGACATCTAGAACTTATTCATTTGAATAATAGCACAAAATTTACCTGCACTTGGGAAGGATATGGACATGCAGGTACTGGGGGCATTTAGAACCCCAAATAGACAAGATCAGAAAAGAACCATTGCACAACATATTATAGTTAAAACATCAATAATTTGGAACAAGGAAAAGATTTTAAAAACTCCAAGAGAGAACTACCAGTAACTGATAAAGAATAACCCATCATCATAAAAAAATAATCAAAAGAAATTCCAAAGTCAGGAGGGCATGGAGTGGTGTCTTTTAAGTCATGAATGAAAATAAGTGCCAATTTAGATTACTATATCCCCCAAAGTGATCCTTCAGAATTGAGGAAGAAATAAAGTCCTTTCAAGATATGCACAAAATAGAGGAATTCATGACAACTAAGCCAGGATTGTAGAAGATACTTAAAGGAATCCTATACACAAAAAGGAAGATAAAAATAATAGAGATTACAGGAGAGAATAAATTTCATAAGAAGAGAAAATAAGCTAATGATAATTAGGAACAAACAAAACATTGGAAGCAAAAAAAAAAATGATAGTAATCAGTATATACCTCTCTATAACAATCCTGAATGTAAATGATCTTAATTCTTCAATTAAAGAACTTGGGCTAGAAAATTAACTTAAGGCTGCATGTTCCTGCATATAAGCACCTTGCTGGCAAGGACATACAGACTGGAAGTGAAAATAGAAAATGATATTTCATGTAAATGGAATATAAAAACAAGAAGGAGAAGCTATACTCATATCTGACAAAGCAGACTTCAAGTCAAAATTAGAAGAGAAAACAATGTCATTTTATGCTGGTAAAGGGAACAATCCAACAAGAAGATATAACCATTGTAAATATTTATTCCTTCAATATTATTGTACCCAAATTCATAAAACTTACATCACTAGTCATAAATGTATAGACTGAAAAAATAATAGTGGTTGACTTCAGTACTCCATTCTCACCAATAGATCATTCAAACACAAACACACACACACACACACACACACACACACAAATCAATAAAGATACAACAGAGTTAAACTACTCTATAAATCAAATGGACTTAACAGATATTTACAGAATATTCCATCTACTATCAGCTGAATACACTTCCTTTTCAGCAGTTTATGGAGCTTTCTACAAAATAGATCATATAGTAAGACATAATGTAAGTCTCAGTAAATATGAAAAAAATGACATAATTTCTTACATCTTATCAGATTATAATGAAATGAAACTAGAAATTAATAGCAAGAGAACTACAGAAACTATACAAACACATGGAAATTGAGCAATACATCTCTGAATGACAATTGGGCCAATTAATAAATAAAATGAGTCATTTAAAAAATTCGTAGAATCAAATGAAAATGGAAACACAGCAAACCAGAATCTGTGTGATAAAAATGAAGGAAGTTCTAAGAGAGGAGTTTATATCCATGAATGCCTACATTAAAAATCAGAGAGCTCTCAAATAAACTAATGATGCAACTTAAGTTCTTAGGAAAATAAGAACAAACCAATTCCTAAACAAGTAGAAGAAAAGAAATAATAATCAAAGATGAATTTAATGAAGTAGAGACTAAAAACCAGTATCAATGAAAAAGAGTTGTTTCTTTGAAAAGAAACAAGATTGGCAAATCTTTAGCGAAATTAATCAGAGACGTTAATAAAATTAGAGATAAAACGTAATATTACAACAAAAATCTGAAATCCAAAGGATAGAGACTATTTTGAAAACAAATATTCCAATAAATTGGAAAATCTAGAAGAAATGAAAATATTTTTAGGCACATACGATCTACCAAAATTGGACAAAGTGGATAGTAAAAACCTAAATAGACCAATAACAAGTAATGAAATTGAAGCAGTAATGAAAAAGCTCCCACCAAAGAAAAGCCTGTGATGGTTGGATTCATGGCTGACCTTCATTAGACATTAAGAGAACAAACAGCAATACTCCTCAAAAATTTCCATGAAATAGAAATCACTAGAGAAAAGAAATCCTAAAATTCTAATGCAGGAACAAAAGACGCAAACTGTATGAAAGTCAATTCAAAATGGATCAGAGATCTAAGTATAAGACCTAAAGTTTGAAATTAAGAGAATAAATCATAGTGTAAACACATGAAGATATACAGGCAATAACTCCCTGAATAGGCTCCTATAACTCAGGAATTCATAGCAAAAAAATGGTAAATGGTATAGCATCAAATTAGAAGCTTTTGCATGGTGAGGGGGAAAACAGAGTGAAGAGACAGTCTACAAAATGGTAGAAAATCTTTGTCAGCTACTCTTTCTACAAAGGATGAACATCCTCTGGATGGACTATAGAAAGAACTGAAAAAAAATTAACGCACCGCCGTCGCCAAACGACCCATTCAATAAATGAGCAAATGAACTGGACAGATACTCCTCAAAAGAAGTAGAAACAGCCAATAGTAATTTTAAAAATATCCATCACCTTTGACTATCAGGAAATGCAAATTAAAATTGCATTAAAATTCCATCTAACCACAGTCACAATGTAAATCATCAAGAATACAAATAACAATGAATGTTAGGTACATAGGAAAAAATAATTCTTACACATTGTTAGTGGGGATATAAATTAGTACAGCCACTATGGAAGTAATTACAGAGATTCCTCAAAATAATGAAATGGTATTACAATATGATCTAGCTGTGTATTTAGTATGAATTAGTATTTATCTGCAAGAAATGAAAACAATATACTTCAGAGATATTTACATACGCACGTGTATTGTGGCACACTTAATGGTAGCAAAGTTATATAATCAGCTAGATGCCTGTCAACAGATGAATGGATAAAGAAAATGTGGAATAGGTACACAATGAAGTATTATTCAACCAGAAGAACAAAATTATGTTACCTATAGAAAATGGATGGAACTAGAGATCATCATCTTAAGCAACAAGACAATTACTACATATTTTCTCTAATATGTGGAAAGTAGGGGAAAGAAAAAGAAGACTGTCAGTGTTCAAGAAAGTGACGGGGGAGAAGAGGGCTGTTGCAGCATGGGATGAAATTGATGGCAGCATGCTGTATGCATGTATGCTTGGACACAATGGACCTTACTTTTCTGTATAAGTAATATGAACCAATAAAAAGCAAAAAATGTAATGATAACTCCAAATATATATTTATGTATCTCTTACTAACTCATATAAGTCATATATTCCACATATTTTTATTTTGAATTAACAGTAGATGTACTATAAACATTGGAGGTTAAAAATTTATTGAGATGTGCAATATAGGTGTTTACAGGACAAATTGTAAGAAGTGAAAACAATATTCTAGGTGATACGAACATTTGAAAATTTTGGTGTAATTATCCTCATAAAGGTCATATAACCTACCCTACACATGATTATAATAGTTTCAACAAACATGTTTATAAAACTGAGAATATACACACACACACACACACACACACACATTTTTCCCTGATAAAACATTCTTTAGGAAATGTCCATGTTCAAATATTTAAGAAAAGAACAAGAATATTTTAATAAAACCAAAGTACAAATTATGCAGCTTAAATAATTACCTAGTACATGGTCTTCTCATTTTTTAATCTATGTCTTACAGATTATTTTGAAATAAATCTAGGATATTATTATATCATATTACATATTTTTATATTTATATCACATTTATCTATCTTTGTATACACAGAAATGCACATGTTTGTATATTTGTTTTCTTTACAACCTTATATTGGAAATGTTTATTTGAAATATTTATCGTAAGATCAATAAATTATTTTTGCAAAAATTGAGTAAAACTTTGTTTATAGACTCTACAATTTCCAACATATGGTTAACCTTCCTTTAGTATTATTAACATCTAGTTGTCTTTATCATACAGATAATTTTGAGGCAAACAAGGATGAAATTACATCATGTTATTTTTATTACATGAGGTAACTATGTGCAAGGTATTAGATTGTGTGGATATATACTAAGTGACACAAATCCAAGTGCGCCATTTGCATTACAGTTCATGGGACTGCATCATCTGGAGCACATGAACTGTGCTGTGAATGATTCCTCCCCCAGTTAAGCAATAGGATGCTGTTAGTGAGGACTGTGAGCCAGAAAAAGGCACACAAGACACATTTCTCTCATTGCAGTGAATTGTTGCTATGGCATATGCAGACCATTGTTTTTTCATTTTCTAAATTTCAAGAGAGGCCAGATTTTTAAATTAAACATTGCTCACTTGTCCAGGGTGGCATCTTAAGCAAGTACATGAGACTCCAGAATGTATACTCATGTGAGTCATTAATGAAGACAAAGAGCATGATCCTGCAGGAAGGAGGAAATTTTAGAACCAAAAAGAAAATTGTGAAAATTAAGTTTTAATCCTCCCAAGTCAATTTTGAGTAACTGTCTTTAAGAATGTTTCAGTCACTGTTGACTTATATTCCAATCATGCTTTTACTATTAACTCTTTTTCCTTGAGGAGAATTTGAGTAAATATTGTGGACCTCAAATGTTGATTTCCCAAGGAGAATATTATACATGTACTAATGCCTGTGAAAAACACTTTAGGTTGGAGCATGCCAAACGGCTCTCATAGGCTCCACTTTAAACAGCAGACACTTACCCTTCATTCTACTTTTCATTTATTTTACCTATGTTATTCTTCCTGATGTGGGACTGGTAGGTTCAGCCAAAGAATTGACTCATAAAGTTGGCAGCAACCTTAAATAAAGATCAATATTTAGCCTTTTATCTATTCTTGGTTATGAGACCTAGGGTTGGATAAGCACATGCATGCAGGCCTGCCTCATTCACCAGGTCAGAAAGAGATGGAAACCATTAACCTTTCTTTGACAATGTGAAATAAAGGAATGATCTATATTATCATTCTTTTAGAAATGTGTGCAGTAGTAGTGTTTAGACAGTGTTGTTATATAATGTTTAGCAAATGATTGTGCTGCTGGTAATGATAAATGTAATGAATGCCCCACTAATGTATAAGAAAGCAAAGATAAACATTTTGGAAATACAGAAGTTTCTATGAGCACCTATATAATTTCCACTACTTCTCCATATCTTCTGTCAACAATATATCCAGTGCTGATCTCCCTTTAATTCTATATTTGTTGTTTTTTTGCATGGCATTCTGTAGTGAAAGCCGTGCCTTCAGTTTCTTACCACGTTCCAATTTTGTAAGAAAGGCCTACAAATGTCATTTTCAGTTTTCTTTTGTCCAAGTGTTTGTGAATGGGAGTGTATATAAACCCATTGTTTGTGATGCTTTGCAACCCATTGTTGAACCTCACGTGGAGTGCCTTCATTAGGTGACTAACACCTAAATTAAAATAATACTTTAGCTGTAGGCCTTAATACTGACAGTAGTAATTGCTTGACTTGCCAGGTATGCAAGTCCAAATCCAAAACAAGCGTCTGCCTCAATCAGGTTTCCCTGTCATCTACCTGGAAACAAGGGTCAATATGATCCACTGCCACCCATGGCTTTTCCTGGATACTTTTCGTACACAACTCATAACTACTTTTAGTCTCTAACTTTTCTGCTGATGAAAAGAACAGTTTTCAGGAATATTTACAGGTCTTGAAACTGAAGGACATACATTTTTTTTCAGTTTGTGGCATTGTTTGAATGCCTCCATGCCCTCTCATCTTATGTCCCCAAGAGGCCATTTCCAATGAGAGGATAAAGGCTCCTATTCTTAGTTCTAGTCTTTTTATGAATTCAGAAGGAAAATTTTATGATAGACATAAATAATGTCTATCATATTTGATAATCTCTTTTGATAATCTCTTTTCAGGTCCATAAATTAAGGTGTCTCACAATTCATGCCCTATGTAGTCATTCTTCAGAGTCACCTTAGGCCTATGTTTTCATACTGTATTACTTTTCCATTAGTTAGTTTGTGAAAATTGTAAAACATTTTGTATATATTATTATTATCTAGTTCCTCAGATGCATGAGATTAGTGTTCTTAATTCTTCCTAAATCAAATACTAATACTTAATTGGGGAAAATATTTTATTTCTTTTACTCTCATTTGTCTATAGAAAGGAGTATATTATTAAATGATTTATTGACACTAAATTGTTATGACAAAATAGAATAATAATCTTGATATATTTTCATTGGTTTTTAATGTGCACATACTATATTTTGGAGTGTGGAGGGCGTTTTGTGTGTTACTGTGATCATATCAATGGGCATGCATAAATTCTGTTCCTGCTTTCTTAAAAAAATAGTTCATTTTGAGAATCCAAGTGTTTTACAGCAAAATGTAGTATCTAGTGAGAAATTATAACCATAATCTCAGAACTATTATCTACTAGATGAAATTTCCTAAAGCTTTAATTCAGTAGTGTGTTATCTACTGACCTGAAGTTTTGACCCAAACTCTTCATTCTGGCCGTTAGAAAAAAACGTTCATGTCTTAACTCATGATTACACTTTTATTCTGTGTACGTAATTATTGTATCATTTATCTGCATTTCCTTTCATTCCAAATAAGCTTGGTGGTGGCATCTTGCATGACAGTAATTTATTAAAAAGAATGAAGAAGCACTGAGCTGAAAAGTAAATGACAGTGCGGTTAACTCACAGTGAGTACTTGTTTTATTTATTCATAATAATTTGATCTATTATTTTCACTTATGTCATTTCATTTTAGTTATTATTGCTTGAATTCTTAAGCTTTCTGAATTAACTTTGCTTTGGTTGATATATTTTTAATTAAGAAGCTCTCACATGCCATAATGTGTGCTTAGTGAACATTTCCCTCTTTCCAAAAGTGCCAAGGGCAGGGGAATTTGTTTCCTATTTGAGCTATAGTTCAGCTACAATATATTCTCAGTACCACTCTTAATTGGGTGTGTGGAACACCGTCCCCAACACATCAGAAGTTTATCCAGTCCACAGATCCCTCACTACAACTTTAAATTGCTTTGGGAATTGGGGAACAATTATAATTGTTGTTGCATAACACATTTTTACCCTTCACATCTATGGAATTGGGTATCACTTTTTGAACCTGACTTTAATTCATATGTCTGTCATGGATATTAAGGAAAATGTAATTGGTTCTTCTAGTAGGTAGGAAAAAAATGTATCATTATAAAGGTGAGTACTCAATATCTTGAAACGTATCTTTTCATTCACAATTAGGACTATCATTAAATATGAATTTATAATGTGAATAAAAATTAGGCAATACAGGTACTAATTTATTAGTACTGAATATATTTATGATTTAATGTTATCATTATTGTAATCTGTACCATGGTGAGTAATCCACAAATCAGTTTCCACCTGTATCTGAATTTCTCAGAATACAAATCTGTAAGGTAAGTGAGATAAGGATTTCTACCTCTGTTGTACAAATGAAAACCTGAGCCTGCATGTTAGAAGAAAAAAGAACCTCAAACCAAGAAGTTTTTTGTAGCTAATTCCCAGTGTTTTCACTATGTTAGCCAATGGCGTAAGTGTTCCAATGACTTAGGTAGCCACCGTGTATTTGCAGTGCATAAGCTCCATCTTTTCTTATTAGATGGCAGGCTGTTAGGACTGACAGAAAGAAGGAACTTAGAGAACAATGTGGGAACATTAAGTTGTTCTGAACATGAATCCATAAATGTTGTGCAGGGAACTTGCTTGAGAATTTAGAAAGAAAACTTCACCTTTCAGTCAAAACTCATATATTATGTGCAACCAGTTTGTTAGGCCAAAGTTTTCCAGGGAAGAGCAAGATAAGCAAGCTGAGATTCCATGTCTCTTGTTATCTCCTAATATACAAAGTAACCCAGTTACAGTGCTGGGAGCAGAATAATACCAAAAACAGCAAGATAGGCCTGGCTGAAGGTAGACTGTATCCATGGTAGAGCTTCTGCCTGGGAGGCGAAAGCAGAGAGCAGGTGCAGATGTAGTTTAGCATCCAAAGATGCATTGTATTTACCTTTGTGTAGAAGGAGGAGTCAACAGGCTTCCTAGTCCTGGAACCCTAAAGGGCTGGATCTGGAACGTTGCCTGTGTCCTCCTATGTCACTGTCTTGCTGTCATTATCCTGTTGCATTAATGGATGGGCTGGAAATGTCCCTTATTTATGACATCCCCTGACCAATGTCTGAACTCCACTTCAGTAGATATTGACTTATCCTAAGATGTAGTGTGTGGAGGGGGTGCATAGAATAATTTCACAATAAATGCCTTGTTCTGAGTCATGTGATCAATCATATGTCCTAGAACCTTCATCTATGATTAGAAGTTATGTCCTCCTGACATAACCATTTTCCCTAAATACTGTTTTTTTTTTTTGAGAGAGAGAGAGTGAGAGAAAGAAAGAATCAATTTTGTTTAGTTTTTCATGTGGCCTTCATTGTTCCAACACTTCGTTGTGTACTTGGTGCTGGGATTTGAATCTGTGTCCACACACATGCCAGGCAATCGCCACAACTGCTGAGCCACCTCTCCAATCCCTCCCTATAAATTGTTAACTATATACCATAAGTTTTGCCCTTATAATCTTGAGTTATTTGTGATATTCACCGTCAGTTCTGTATGTGTATGTACAGTTTCCGTACTGATTTTACTGGCAACCTATTAGGCATAGAAGTAGAGGAAAGAGAACGAGCTTTGGATTTTGCCTCTGTTTGTTATTAGCCATGTGATCTCAGGCAAGTGAGCCAATTTCAAGCATAGTGGCTGTCACATAGAAATCTGTGATCAAAGACATTTTAGAGAATTTTTTTCACTTAATCATAGAAATAATTTTCAGGGTAGTTCTGGTCTCAAACTAATGATGATAAATAAAAATATTGAGGCAAAATTAAACAATGATCATTTAATTTCCTGTCATCTGTGCCTATCTTCAAAATTAAAAATTTATACTTGGTATTCTGTATATTTTTTCTGGAGTGAGAATTTCTTTGTCTAGTTTGGTTTCTGACTCTTTGACATTTTACTCTGCAGAAAAAATTTCTCACTGACCTCACATACGAACTGAGCGTTAGAGTGGAAGTTGTGATGATTAACCTGAAAACTGGCAATGGTCGTAACAAATATTTTGTGTGTATATGGCAGATAGTAATTACTGGTAACCTCATTAATCTAAACATATTAACTCCTTGATTCATATTTATATTCAAAAACCTCATAAAGTAACATTGTATGACATCAGGTTTGGAGTGCTACTAAACGTAGGGAGTCTAAACCCTCACTTTGTGCTTTGTTTCTTGTAATGGTTCCCTTCATAAAAACAAAAGTCAATCTCTGTGCCTGACCTTTAGACCTTTACATATACCTCCGCACATTTACCTTGTCAGATGTGCTGGCCACAAGGTTTAGAAGCCCCTGTCTAAAAGGCAGGCACTGCAACCCTTCCACTCTTAAATATTGCTCAACCTGTTTTTCCTTTCTGAGATATTTCATGTCCCCTTTTTTATTCCAAAGCTACCTCATTTTATTCTGTATTTCCAGATCTGACTTAAATCTGAAAGTCTTTCAGAATTCTTGATTGATCTGATTCTCATTAGCCTTCTCCTGGGAGTACTTATAATATCCACCCTGGCCATATGATGGCATCATATTCTAGATTAAACTGTTCTATGAGTAGTTTTCCTGCTTCCCCCACTGACTGTGAACTATTTAATGGCACTCATGATGAGTCACACTTTTTCTTCTCCTTAACTTGGCTTACAATATTATTTTGCTCAACTTAAGCCATTATTGATATTGTACCTATATTATTGTAGTACAGCAAAAGCTTCTTTTCTGGTTTTTTTGTTTGTTTCAAGGGTATATATTTTTGGAAGTATACTGAATAGTAAGGTATGACCCTGCTGTTTTAAGTTGTTGATCTAGACTATATAATAAAACAAAAGAAAATCTACTGTGATCAAAAACACCTCAATAATCTGCTGACTCACAGTGGGTAAACTGAAATGTTTTTACTCAGACTGTATCCCCATGCCAGCTAGTTCATCACAGCCTGTATGTTCTTAGAGATAGATTCACAGACCCTTCCCTGGATCTATCTGCAAAAAGAGAATTTGAATTGATGAGATCCTCCAGAGATCTGTATGCTAAAGAGAACAATAAAACACTGAATTAAGTAATTATTCCAAAAGGGCAGAAATATTCAACCTGTGGTTGGTGAGAAAACAAGAAGTAATCACCTTTGATGTCATCTATAGATGTCTAGACCTCATTGCCAAAGAACTTCATGCTCCGATTTTTATGACTAGGTTGGATAACTTTGACCACATTTAAAAAAATATTAGGGGTAATGAGAAAGTTATCTTTATTTTTGTAAAATATTAATTATGTGCTGTACACATAAATATGCACATATACTTAAGCATTATTATTGCTTTTTCCAGTTCACTTAAACAAATCACCAAGAATAGTTTAAAAGTTGCAGAATAACACAGTGAAGTCTATGTTTTGTTCTTCAAAGGTTCTCCATCACTTATTTGCAGAGCCAGTCTATGCCATGGTCATGTGTGAGAGAAATGAATTAGGAATGAGCTATCTCTATGAGATCAGCTTTGAATAGATGTTAAATTTCAGTGTAGGGTTTTAATTGGCTATGATCAAGTGGTTGCCCTATGAAAATATGCATTTATCTGTCTGGAAAGAGATTCAGAGTTTTATATAGACAACAAATAGGCATAATAAGCAAACATCCATTAAAATTCTGAAAATTGCTGTTAAACATTGAATTGAAATTTTTGTCATTGTCTTTTATCTTCCTCATAGTTCTCTCATTGGAGTTCACTAAATGAAGTAGTCAGATTTTCTCTCTGAAATGTTCTTGAGCTTTTTAGACAAATCAACTGGGAATGTCCTCAACAATAAGGAAATTGTTCTTGACCTTGAAAATATTTTGTGTTAGAAGTTCTTTTAACATCCCGAAAGTGGGGACATGGATAAGATAAACCAGACATTTGTAAGAGAATTCATTCTTCTGGGACTCTCTGGATACCCTAAACTAGAGATCATTTTCTTTGTTCTGATTCTTATTATGTACCTAGTGATTCTAAGTGGTAATGGAGTTCTGATCATAGCAAGTATCTTTGACTCCCATCTTCATATACCCATGTACTTCTTCCTGGGCAACCTGTCCATCCTGGATATCTGCTACACATCTTCTTCTGTTCCCTCAACATTAGTGAGCTTAATCTCAAAGAAAAGAAACATTTCCTTCTCTGGATGTGCAGTGCAGATGTTCTTTGGATTTGCAATGGGGTCAACAGAATGTTTTCTCCTTGCCATGATGGCTTTTGATCGCTACGTGGCCATCTGTAATCCTCTGAGATACCCCACCATCATGAGCAAGGTGGTGTGTGCACTGATGGCCTCTGCGTCATGGATGTCTGGTGGAATCAACTCAGCTGTGCAAACATCTCTTGCCATGCAACTGCCATTCTGTGGAAAGAACATTATCAATCATTTCTTATGTGAGATCTTAGCTGTCCTCAAGCTGGCTTGTGCTGATATATCCCTCAACATTGTGACCCTAGCAGTGTCAAATATGGCCTTCCTGGTTCTTCCACTGCTGGTCATTTTCTTCTCCTACATATTTATCCTCTACACCATTTTGAGAATGAACTCAGCCACAGGGAGACACAAGGCCTTTTCTACCTGCTCAGCCCATCTGACTGTGGTGATCATATTCTATGGTACCATTTTCTTTATGTATGCAAAACCCAAGTCTCAAGACCTACTTGGGAAAGACAGTTCACAAGCTGTAGATGGACTTATTTCTGTGTTTTATGGTGTAGTGATCCCTATGCTGAATCCCATAATCTATAGCTTAAGAAATAAAGATGTGAGAGCTGCTATGAAATATTTGCTGTGTCAGAAAGCTGTTAAACAATAACAACAATGGGAAGTATAAATCATGTGTAATTGGCTTGATCTAGAGATTTTATAATATATACAAATATCAAAACACCATGTTGTATGCCATCAAATATATTTTCTTATTATTTGTTGCTTAATATAATTTTAAAAGTCAGCTATAAATAAGACTATTGGGTAGACATAGAAGACCTCATTTAGGACAAGCAAAACTTTGGAAAAACATTTTTATTCTTTGCCTTCACTAATCCTGAAATCTCTGACAACAGGTTTCTATAAAGCAAAAATTTTAAGAGGTTCTGATCCATCTCTCTCAAAGACAAGGAATTCCTTTGGAATCTTATCCCTTGCCATATCTGGAAAGAGAATTTTTGGTGTATTTGTGACAACAGGGTGGAAAACCTCACACATAGGCTTTAAAAACAGATGGTAGAAATTTAAATTCTATTATCTCACAAATGACTTAAATAGTATTAGGCAGGTATTCATTATTTTCTAAACTGCAGTTTCCTTGTTGTTAAAAAGGGAGTAAATAAACCCATCTCCCAGTGTTATTGTAAAAATTCCTTGAATTGCACAAAGTTCCCATTGTAGTTCCAAGTTCATAGTGGTTCTCTTTGCAGAGGATGTTGAGGTTGACTTTTCATAGACTCAGAATTTAGGAATTGAAGTAAGCTTTCTGAATTGAATATGAAGGACACCACATACCACCTCTTCCTTTTTTCAAACACCAATTATTAGAGCCTAGCATCTCTCTCACTGAGTCCTTATATTAAGATGAAGCACCATTCCTCTTTGCTCTTTCTCCACCTATCTCTGTAAGGAAAGCATTAATCATGGTTTCTGTGGAAAAACTGGTAACATAATTTGTTCTAATTCATGCTAAATAAGGAGGTGCTGCAAAAGAGTCTATCTGAGGTCTGGGGTGCCTGCAAAGGAAGAGAAATTGACATTTGGGTTTATGAATGGAAGCTTGCTGAGCTGTCTCCCTGTAGGCCCCTTACTAGCAGAGAAGCTGCTGAGAAGAGATCTGCGATGAGTCTCTAAGGGATGAAAACAGACAATTTTGATTTCGCTTGACTATTTCACTCAGTATTTTCTAGAATCAATCAGACACATGGTTTTACCATAATCAGAATATTACTATTAACACGGTGAATAATACAATTACCATCCAATGTTGTGGTAAGCAATGACTCTGGGCAATATCTTACATTCTGCTTGTGTTGTGTAGCCCCCTATGCAAAGAATGATGTTTGTATTTTAAACTGTTGAAGAAGTTAAAAGAATAATATTGTTTCATGAATATTGAATTTGAATTTACATAAAGTTTAAAATTTTATGTATAATTATAAAATCATATAAAATGCAAAATAGTATTTTCTGTACGGTATCATGTATTATTTCACCCAGCCTCCTCCAATTGTGACATTTTATGTTAGAGTAGTAAATATCAAAACTACAAAATTCTTAATGGTTCAAAACTAGTAGTTAGATTATAGAACTTTTTCAATTTTTATAATTTTTAATTGTATTCATGCATACACACGTGTGGGTATATATAGTTCTATGTGATTATATCTTATGTTCAGATTCTTGTTTCTACTCCCATAATCAAAATACATGTCTCTTCCATAACTACCAAGGAGCTCATTCTTACCATCTTTTGATCATTAATTTTAAAGTGTCCACTCTGGTAGGATATGATTCCCAATCATAATTGTGTAGATGATGTCATGAAGATAGTTTTTAGATGTGATTAGCCTATTAACCAGTAGACATTGAATAAAGTGGATTAGCCTCCATAATGTGGGTTGTCCTCATCCCATCAGTTGATGGCTTTCTAAGGAAGGACTGAGATCTCCAAAAAAGGAAGGATTTCTGCCACCAAACTGTCTTCAGACTCAAGGCTACAACATTAGCTGTTGCTGGAATTTCTAGCCTGCTAACCTGCTTTGCTGATTTCAGACTTATCAGCCCCAACACGAACCTGTTCCTCAAAATGAATCTCTCTTGGTCTCTCTCTATGTATACACCCTATATGTTGTGTTTCTCTCAAAATCCCTGATTAATAGGTATTTATTTATATTTACACCCTTACTTGCCTGATCCTTGCTAAACCTACATTTTCTCTTCTCCATCTCTGTGGTCAGAAACAAAGCTTTAATTGAACATAGTGTACTCATAAATTTACATATTATATGTGGTTGCTCTTATGCTACATTGGCTGAGTTGAGCAACTATGACAGAAGCATGTAAAATGTAGAACTGAGAATATTTACTATTGATTTCTTTACAGAAAAAATTTTTGATCTCTTATCTACTTGGTAAACTTTATTCACCAATTTCCAAAACACTCTTTTTAGTATGTCCGATTTTTTTCTAGGGTGAGAATACAACCCAGAATAGAGTGATGCATTCAGTGGTCACATCTGTTTGGTTTCCTTTAGTTTGTAATGGCTCTTCCCTTGTGTTTGTTTTTCATGATCTAAATATATTTATGGGCCTGTTATTTGTAGTATTTCCTTCCAATTGTGTTGTTTCCTCATAATAATACTCCTGTTATATAATTATCATCAAGAATGACACAGACATATTTTTTGTTCTCAGCACCTTATATTTGAAAATACACATATTAATTTGACTCATTTATTGAAGTATTAATATTGACCACTGGTTGTGGTGATGACTATCAGATTTAATCTGTGTAAAATTGCTATTTTTAACTTTTATTTTAAAAATTAAAAACATTAAACGTTGATAAAGCACCTTATAAGAAAAATACATTAATTTTACATGACTATCTTATTCCTCAACAAATATGTACCCCTAAGTTTAACATTAATTTGTTGTTCTTTCCTGAACCAGTCCTTACTATTATGTTTGTTACCTGATGATTTTCTAGTTCTATTATTTTTCCAACATTTATATATTGCTATTAAACTCTAAAGAATAGTTTACAAATAAATGAATAATTTACTTTCCATCACTGACTTGTTTGTTTAAATCCATTTGGACACACTTTCTTATTTGTTTGTATTCCATTATTACTACCATTAATTTTGCTGCACAAATTATCTCGATATGTTTCTGTGCTGTACCTTCAAGCTGCCTCCTATGCCCTTTCGAAGTGTACCTAAGATTTTTTGAGCACTTCTTTACTTTTCCTTATTTGGGGACAAAACAAGATGTTTTAAGCTCATCTTATGCTTTCCTGTTTCAGTTCTTGGAAGCTGTCATTTCTCTAATAGTTCTGGTTTTTTAAGTGGAGTGTATATTTAAAAACCAAATTTAATTGTTTCCAGAGTGTCACTTTTTCTAGGTCTTCTCAGTAATTATAGTTATGAAATATAGGTAAATGTTTATCTGTGTATATATCTTAGTTTCTTTTTCTCCTGGGAATTAAACCCAGAGCAGCTTTATCATTGAGCCACATCCCAACTCTTTCTATTTTTTATTTTGAGACAGGGTCTCACTAAGTTGCTCAGAGCCCTGCTAAGTTGCTATGACCAGCCTTGAACTTGCAATCCTCTTGTGTCATCCTTCTGAGCTGATAGGATTACATATGCAAGCATATATCTACATATATAGCTCTTTTAATATCTAAATTATATATCTATATTTAGAAAAAACCATTAGTTCATTCCAATGCAATCAAATACTAAAAGTTTCACTGTATATTTCCCCCTTTAGATATTTGTATTTTCCATCTCCAACAGTGACACATTGGCAGGGCAAAAGTTTATGCTAAAGAATTGAAAATCACCACCAAGTGTAGACCAAGAAATTACCAGAAATCACATATGGCTGGGACCTATTTGATTTCTTTCCATCTTCTTTTCTGGGTATGTCGTATTTAGTAGAGAGTCATATGGGTCCCATCATAGTTGTGGGGCTAAAATATCTTTATATTAGAGGCTATTTCATATTTGTCTTGAAAATTATTTTATAAGGTTTACAAAGAATGAAGCTAATCTGCAAGTAGTTTAATTGCCTGCTAAAACAAAGTTCAACATTTCAACATTCATACAGCATTCAGTAAAGTAAATTTCATAATATCTGGAGTTCATTAAAAAATTTCAAAGTATGCAAAGAAGCTAAGTAATATAATCTGATTAATAGAAAAAGACTGAGAAATGGCAGAGTGGGAAATGGAATTAAAGGACAAGGAATTTAAAGGAGTTATAATGAATACTATAAATGAGTTCAATTATTTAAATGGAAATAGGAATATAATAGGAAAAATCACTGTTTCTAGAGGTAAAAGACTTAGTATATGAACATTTATTTTTCAGTATATAAAATTTTAACCGGATAGCATTAATAGCAGAGTAGAAACTGTAGAATTAATGATCAGTGAGAATAAAGACAGTGAAAGGAAATATCCTACAGATGGACTGGGAGTACAGCTCAGTTGTGGAGTGTTGACCTATCAAACGCGGGGCCCTGAATTTGGTCCCTAGTAGCACCACAACAAAACAAAAATCCTAAATGAACCAAAAAGAACAAAGGACTGAATACAAAATAAATAGAATCTCAAAGAGCCATGACCACTACCAGACAATGCAACAAACATGCATTTGGAGAGCCAACAAAATACTTGAGGGGATAAATGACTGAAAGTTTCTCAAATTTTGAGGAAGCTCTAAATCCAAAGATGGAGACATGCAGGTTAACAATCAGGGAAAATGTCAGAAAACCACAACAAAAAATATATTACAATTATGCTGCTGAAAATCAGCAATATGTATTTAGGGTACTCTATATTTATTAAAAAATTTTCTTTCTTCAAAAAAATTGATCTGCCAGGCATGGTGTACATGCCTGTAATCCTAGCAACTCAGGATGCTGAGGCAGGAGGATCACAAGTTCAAAGCCTCAGCAACTTAGCAAGGCCCTAAGCAACTTAGTGAGATCGTGTCTCAAAACAGAAAATAAAAAAGGCTGGGGATGTGTCTCAGTAGTTGAGCACCCCTGGGTTCAATCCCTGGTGCCAAATTAAATAATGAGTAAATAGATCTTAGATTACTGTAACTTTTGGACTTTACAAACTTTTAAATTATTTTTAACTTTTTAAGCACTTTGTAGTGACACAGCGTAAGACACAAGTTGGACAGCTAAACATAAGTATTTAAATCCTTATTCTATAATTTTTTTGTATTTTTTAACCTTCTAAGTTATTTATTAAAAATGAAGACACAATGGCGGTACCTTCCTTAACAAAACTCCCATGGCGCAAGCAGTAAAGTCAAGAATAAATGAATGGGATGCAATTAAACTAAAAAGCTTTTGCACAGCTAAAGATTTAGTCAAAAGTGTCAAGAAAGAACTTACAGAATGGGAGAAAATCTTTGCCTGCTACACCTCGGAAAGAGGGATAATAACCAGAATATACAAAGAATTTAAAAAACTAAAAACTAAAATCACAAATAATCACAAATAATCCAATCAATAAATGGGCTACGGATCTAAAAAGAAATTTCTCACCAAAGGAGGTCCAGAAAGCCCATAAATATATGATAAAATGCTCTACATCATTAGCAATAAGAGAAATGCAAATCACAACTTCAATGAGCTTTCAACTCCTGTTAGAGTGGCAAAAATGAAGAATACAAACAACAACAGATGCTGGAGGGACTGCGGGAAAAGAGGAACACTGTCACATTGCTGGTGGGACTACAAACTGGTTCAGCCACTCTGGAAAGCAGCGTGGAGACTCCTCAAAAAATTAGGGCTGGAACCACCTTATGACCCAGCTATATCACTTGTGGGTATTTTCCCAAAAGAGTTAGAATCAGCATATTATAGAGATATGGCTTCATCAATGTTTATAGCAGCTCAATTTACTATAGCTAGACTATGGAACCAACCCAGATGCCCCTCACTGGATGAGTGGATTCAAAAACTTTGGTATATATAAACGATGGAATACTACTTGGCCATTAGAGAAAACAATATCATGGCTTTTGCAGCCGAATGGATGGAGATGGAAAAAATTATGCTAAGTGAAGTATCCCAATCTCAGAGACTCAAGGGCCGAATGTTTTCTCTCATTTGTAGAAGCTAGAATACATCTGGAAATAGTACGTTAGATCGCTAAGCTAATAATAACCTCAAAATGTATGAATTTTTACACAAACAGGGCATCATTGCCTAGGATATCTGGAGGTGTAGGGAGGGGGATAAGATATGGGGAGGGATTAGGAAGGATATCTAGGAGACTGGAAGGAGGGCATATGGGGGAATCATCTCAGAAGGAGATCTCTGACCTCCACGAGATGTCCATTTAACACAGGGGTTCTTCTGAGGGAATCATAGAATCACAGGGAATCCAAGGGGAGCATTCATGACATGGCATCGGCCTTGGCTAACTATGTAAATATACATTTGTTCTTAATTGTTTTATAATGATTCCCCCTCAATTGTAACTCCATATTCATCTAAACAAAAAAGGAGATTAAAAAAATGAAGACACAAGCAGACACAGCTTTCACAGGGTTGGCATCATCAACCACGGTCTTTTTCCTTTTACATTTTGTCCCACTGGAAGGTTTTCAGGGGCAGTAACATGCATAGAGCTGTCTTCTCCCTTGACAATGGTACCCTTCTTCTGGAACCTCCTGAGAGCCTGCCTGAGGCTCCTTCACAGTTAACATCTTTTTTTTATGTAAATGAAATGAGCACATTCTAAAATAATAATAAAAATGTAGTAGGTAAATGCATAAACTGGTAGCACAGTCATTTGTTAGTCAATTACTATTGAATTAATTATAGTAGCATTAGCAAGTATTATATACTACACATAATTCTATGTACTATTTTTTTATATGACTGAGAGTGTAGTGGGTTTCTTTATACCAGCATCACTACAAACACGGGTAATGTGTTCCTCTACAATGTTAGGATGGCTATTGCATCATTAGGTGTAAGAGTTTTTCAGCTGTATTATAATCCTATGAGACCACTATTGTGTACGTGGTCCATCATTAACCAAAATCTCCTTATGCAGTGCATGACTATATTTACTTTAAACCTCACAATTACTTATTATTGTTTTTGCTTTATATAGATCAATATTTTTAAAGAACTAAAACCAGATAGAAAGAAAATATACTTTGTTTACCCCCACATTGATCTTTCTAAGCACCTCATTCTTTTGTGCTCATTCATATTCTCATTTGATATAATTTTCTGTCTATTGGAAAATTGATTTTGTTAAGTAGAATCCTACTTGTGATGATTATTTGCAGCTTTAGTCTAAAAACTTCTTATTTTGAATTCATTCTTCTTCTTCTTCTTCTTCTTCTTCTTCTTCTTCTTTTTTTTTTTTTTGAGCCTGGGTCTTTCTATTATATCCTGGTTGGCCTTGAACTCCTAATCTTCCTGCCTCAACTTCCTGAGTAGGTGCGCTTGTGGGTGGGAGCTGATGTGCCTTGCTTTTGCCTTCATTCTTTAAGAATATTTTTGCTTCCATGGGACTGGAGCTGTGGCTCAGCAGTTGTGGCATTTGCCTGGCATGCGCAAGTGTGGATTCAAACCCCAGCACCCCATACATAACTTAGTGTGGAGCAATAAAAACATGAAAAACTAAATAAAATAGATTCTCTCTTTCTCTCTCTCACTGTCCATCTTTCTAAAAAAAAAAAAATATATATATATATATATATATATATATATATATATATATTTGCTTCCAGAACTCCAGATTGAGATATTTATCAGCATGTTAAAAATATTGCAGCATTGCTTCTACTATACTGTATACCATCAATGCTATCTTTCATGGTCTATATGTAATGCTTTCTTACTTTGGGTATTGAAATTTTCTTAAGTACTGATTTTCATCAGTTTTTTATGATGTGGCATAGGTGTATATACGTTTGTATGTTTTGGTTATATTGCTTTTAATTTGGTGAATGATTTAAATCTGTGAATTTCTTCAAATTTGGAAACTTTTTTAATATTCTAACCTCTTTGCAGACCCTCTTTTTCTTGGCTTTTGAGATGTCAATTACATGAATGCTAGATTGTTTAATATTTCCTATATGTCACTGTAACTCCATCCATTATTTCTCCAGGCTATATTACTTTATTTTTAACAGTTTTTTGTTATATATTCCAATTTATCTATATTTTTCATCTATGCTGTCTGATGTTATCCATCTCATCTAGTAAACTTTTCATTTCACATATTATCTCCAGAAGTTAATTTTAATAAGGAAATGCCATTATGATCTAACTTTTCTCTAAATTCTGAGTAATTTATAATAACTAATCTGATGATTATAACACCTTTTTTATATTTTTCTCTTTTATTTTGATTACATATGATTTCTTTTTTTATTTTTATTTTATTTTTGAACAACCATACAAGTTTTTAACAAAATAATATAAAATGTGTATATATTCTGGATATTACAATTACCCCCAGGAGTGCCCCCCCAATTACCCTCCCTTATCCCACCCTTAAAGGTAGATCACAAAGATATGCATTCAGTAGCATAAAATTCAAACTGTTTAGCATCCAATCCAAAATTTCAAAATGTGCAAAGAAACAGGATAATCTGTCTCATAACTAGAAAAAACAAAAACTAAAAGCCATGCAATAGGAACAGATTCATAGGCAAGACAAAATGATAATCATCAGATTAGTTTATAAATTACTCAGAATTTAGAGAAAACTTAGATCATAATGGCATGTCCTTATTAAAATTTCCTTATTAAAATATAGGACAGAAAGATAGAATGAAATCTGTAGTAAAGTACTGAAATTAGAAACACTAGTATGATCTTTTGGTTTTCAGTATTAAATAGATGTGAAAATTAATGCAGATAGAAATGTACATGTGTACATCGTGTGTGTGTGTGTGTGTGTGTGTGTGTGTGTATGTGTGTGTGTGTTTCTAGCTCTGTCCACTGAGAGGGCCTGGGACCCCCAACTTTTGGTTCCAAAGATTTATCACATGCATTCAGTCCCAAATCATATGCATCACTTCCCTTAACAATTCTCACCAAAAGAGGACCTCACAGATTGCTTTGCTGACAAGGTCAAGAGTTTGTCAGATGAGTTCTCTGTCTTTATATTTGTCTAGGTGTTCTCCAGTTCAGGAACTTTTCACCTCTGATTACCAGAAAAATAAATTTCCATTTAAGGCTTGCTGGGATGATCCGCAGAGATGGTCCTCATGTCTGTGACTCTGTACAGTCTGGCTTCTCCTGCCATGCAAGCAGCTTCTACACCATCTTTGGAGACTGTGCTGCTTCCTTCCATCTTAAGATGGGTAGACTTGAAGGCTCAATAGAAAGTCCAGCATTCTCTTTATTCATGGTCATACCTTGCCTTATGACTCTGTGCCCTTGACTCCAGTGGACATCTGCTAGTGTTTTTTTCTCTCTCTCTCAATTGAACCTGGTAAATGTTTATCTAAGTAATCCATTCTTATCCTAAACACAAAACTTATGATTAACTTTTTTCTGTCCTTTTGTGCCATGCTTATATCATTTTTACTTTACCTTCCAGATTCAACACAAGTTTAATCATACTCATAAAGCCTTTTAGGTTCAATTCTTTCAATGATTGCTTTCTCCTCTGAAGTCCTCTACATTTGGCTTACATGATTAGAGAATGCAAAAGTAGGAACTTAGAACATTATAATATTGTTTTTCCTCACTTACTAGATTCCTCTTTTTGGTATAAGACAATTGAATTTTGATTGCAGTACTTGTTCACTGAGAAAAATCAATTATAGGGAAAAATGTACTTTTGAATTCAACAAACCTGGTTTGGATCCTAGATTCATTGTTTATAAGTTGTATGAATTGACCATTTGCTTTGTATATGAACTTTGGCTTCTTCTATAAAAATTGAGAATAATAATACCCACAATTTGGGCTTATTGATAATATTCAATGAGATAATAAGTGTAATTATCAGACAAAGTCCTTGGAAAAACAAAATTAAAATAGTGCCCAGTGTTTTTTTCATTCACTTTTAAAAAATATTTTGTTTCTATCTCTGATCTTCTGCAATCAACTCATAGACATTAGACAATACTTTAACAATGGAATATTAATAGGAGAGGTGAAAAAAAACATGGTAGAAGAATTGAAGCAAAAAGCAAAATTTTGTAGGTGTGTTTGAGTAGGGTTGAATTTGTGTTGCAAGTTCTTCTGCTTAGATTATCTGTTTTAATAGAAATGCAGTGTATAAAATAAATTGGTATGACCACTTTAGAAAGAAGTTTGGGGTTACATATGAGAGTCATAAAATTTCTCTATTGAAAACAATAAAGTTGTTCATTGCCTTTGATGAAGTAAACTCACTCCTAAAAATTATTCTAATATAGTTGGGCATAGTGGTGCATGCCTGTAATCTCAGCAGCTTGGGAGGCTGAGAGAGGAGGATTGCAAGTTCAAATTCTGCTGCAGCAATTTAGCAAGTTAGGCCCTGTCTCAAAATTAAAAATAAATAAATAAATAATGGGCTTGGGATGTGGCTCAGTGGTTAAGTATCCCTGGGTTCAATCCCTGGTACAAAAAAGAATTATTCTATTGTAGAATCAAAGTGAAGGGTAAATCAAACATAAGAAGGTGTTCATATCTGCATTAGTAATGTGCTATCTTGAGTGAAGAAATAATCAAGAAATACATTTTGAATTCATATGAATAAATATGCAGGTAATAAAATGAGGATCAGACAGACAATGGCAATTATGTGGCCAGGTAGAGAGCTGTGGGCTGGCTTTTATATTTAGACCTAAAGAACAAAGAGGATACATGTTTTAGTCAGCTTTGCATTGTTGTGACCCAAAGATTGGACAAGAACAATGAAGAGGAGGAAAAGTTTATTTTGGCTTATGTTTTTCATAGGTTTCAGTTCCGAGATGGCTGACTCCATAGTTCTGGGCCCAAGGTGAGGCAGACCATCAAGGCAGAAGGGTGTGATGGAGCTCTGCTTACCAGGGACAAAACATAAACCCAAAGTCACACCTCTTCCAGCCGCACCCTACCTACCTATAGTCACCACCCTGTTAATCCATATGAGTCGATTAGTGCACTGATTAGGTTAAGGCTCTCATAACCCAATCATTTCACTCTGAATATTCTTGCATTTCCTCACACATGAGCTTTTGGTGGATACCAAATTCTGATTTGATGGATCTAGTTTGAGCTCAAGCATAATACCTTCGACTTCTGTGAGAAGCCCAACTAACACAGGGGGTAAAGTAGGGGGAAACATGGAATTTGTGGGAACCCAAAGGAGAGACCATAGTCTGGCATCAGCCTCAGATTCCTCTGTCATTATGCATGTGTTCATGATTCTGTGGCAACGATTCCTTTCTAAATGTAAGACTATGCTGAATGAAAAAAAATCAAATAGAACCTTATCAGAAATATAAGACCAGAAATATTTAATGATAAACATTTATGATGCTAGCATCTGGGTGAGTTCCTATTTACTGTGTGATTGCAAAAGCAGGTATTTGCTCTGAGCTCACATGAAAATATTTGAGGTGCTTCATAGAGGTGGGTCACAGTGAGATACTTCTTAAGATCTTAATCAAGATTGTTCTCTGAGAGCTAAAATGTTAAAATTTCCAACTAGGGGTTAAAATAACTTGTCCATGGAAGTAATCACCTGTGTGAGTGAAATTGCCAAGGACACGGAATATAAATCTTGCAAATAAGTATGAACTGAACGTTACCTGAGAGGAGCAGGAATGAATGTGGTGCAATTGTGTGTGTAGTGTTCTACTAAACTGTTTCTTCTCTTAGTAGAGAGTGTAGTAGCTATAGACAGCTTGTCATGAGACGTGGAATCATGATGCAATCAAAACACAATGCAGGATTCCATACACAGTTCCATGTGGGGATCAGCAACAATAACAAAATATTTGGACTAGGTAGAAATTAACTCCACCTTGGCTTTGATTGTTTGGATAAGATGTTTCTTCAGAAGCACTTGAAATCTAAGGACCTTCTCTGTGGTGATCCAACCATATTATTGGATTTTGCCTCCAGAAAGCTTCTCATACTACCCCACAGCCAATTCCTTGCTCATCCTATCCTCTAAAATATATGTATATAAACATGGAAGATGTCACATGGAGCAGATGAAACCTAAGGCTTTCACATCAGTACTTTATAGACAGGTTTTCCTTTTACCCATATAAATAATAATATGAATTTGTGTGTGCCAAATGTTTGGATTAGGTGAAATTAGTGTTTTGTGAATTAGTGTGAGTTTGGATGGGTAATGGGTACATTTCTTCCTATTCTTCAACCAAATAAAAGGATCACATATGGTCACTGTTCTGATAGTGAAGTATTTAAGAATGAAAATAAAAATAGCTGTGTCACTTTTATTCATATACAAATTTTTAGTCCTTACCTTTGGAGAGATTCTGAATTAAGCTTAAAGATCTCCTGATTGTTACACATCTCATCCTGAGGACTACTATTGGGCACAGCTTTGTTATGACATATTTGTACATTAACAGATATTTACTCATCCCCCACATACACATACCCCACAGCTAGACTCTGAGATTACATAGTAAGTAAAATATGAAATAATAGGCAATTATCTAACTTAATTTTGTACTAATATTCAATAAATAGTATTTTCCTAGACATAAAAGTAATTCTGTGTATATGATTCATTAGCATAAAGAATTTTGTTTACAAAGCAAAACAGAATGTTGTATATAATGGTGAGCTCTTCTTGAAAATAAATGTGTTCAGTTCAGTAGTATTTGAGGGTAGAAATGAAAATAGTCCTAAAAGGATTTCTAATCAGCAGTTTCTTCATGGCCACTTTTACTTCTGTGTTCCGTAGACTATAGATAATAGGATTCAACATGGGAGTTAATCCTGCGTAGACCAAGGCCATAAATTTATCTATTTCCTGTGAATTTACAGCCGAGGGTTTCAGGTACATGGAGAGAGCTGTCCCATAGAACAGAACCACCACAGTCAGGTGGGCTGCACAGGTTGAAAAGGCTTTGCTCCGGCCAGCCACTGAGCTGATTCTCAGGATGTTGAAGAGGATAAAAGCATAAGAGATACAAATGAGCAGCATTGGCACGGGAAGAAGAAGCACACTGATAACCAGCATGATTAACTGCACCATGGAAGTGTCTGCGCAAGCCAGTTTCAAGACAGCCAGAATTTCACAAGTGAAATGATTGATGATGCCATTGCCACAGAGAGACAGCTGCAGCACAGGCACTGTTTCCAGCAGGGCAGTGAGGCAGCCTGTCATCCAGGAGCCTGCTGCAATGTGCACACACACACTCCTATTCATGATGAGAGGGTATCTCAGGGGCTTGCAAATGGCCACATACCGGTCATAGGCCATCATGGAGAGGAGCACACACTCTGTGGAGCCCATGGCAAGAGAGAAGTACATCTGAGAAGCACATCCTGAGAAGGAGATAGTGTTTTTCCCTGAAACAAAGTTTGCAAGCATTGGGGTGAGAGCAGAAGAGGTATACCAGATGTCCAGAAAGGAGAGGTTTCTGAGGAAGAAGTACATGGGGGTGTGCAGATGGGAATCCAGGATGGTAATGGAGATCAGAATTAAATTTCCCAGCACAGTGCTCACATACATCAGCAGACACAGCACAAATATTATGACCTCAACTTTGGGGTAGTGGGAAAATCCCAAGAAGAAAAAAGCTGTTACAGATGTCCAATTTGCTTGGAACATTTTATTATATTTATTGATGCATGCATGGATAGGTTAATAACACATACACAAAAAGTAAGGGATACCCCCTTCACATTTTCTTGCATTTTTTCTCTTCACATGAATTTGTGATCCGTGCTTAAATATTTCTCTAAATTAGTGATAGTACCAGTTATACATTTTAGAACAATCTCTCATTGCTATAATTAAGCAGTAAATCAACAGAGAAATACTCAGGCTATTATTTTTCACTGTAAAACGTTGATTTTTCGTTCCTGGTAATTTCAAGAGAGAGTCAGAGGAGGGTCAATTTAGCAAACATAAGAGAAGGAGAAAAGAATCAATATTTTGCTTTCTTTCTTTTTCCAAAACCACATTTGTAACGGATCTATAGCTATTTCCTCTACCTTTGAACAATTAAAATGATTTTCTTCTCCTAGTTGGTAATAGTCTTCTTAGGAAAAGTTCTGTTCAATTTTACAATTCTTCTGCCATTCCTAGAGGTGTGTGTCAAATGATTTAGAAGATTCAGTGATTAAAAAAAGATAATAGATTTCCACAGACAAAAAAAAAAAATGAATGAAAACCTTGGGCATTTAGACAAGTCCAGAGTTTCCTCTTCAAATCCAGGAAGATGGTGACAGATGATCTCACAGTGGGAGACACATGGAAGATATATCTTTCAAATTGCAGAAACAGCTTCCAAAGGACTAGTTATTGGCAATGTAAGACAATTTAAGCTATTTGTTGCTTTTGAAAAGTTCTAACTAATGCAGCAAATTAAAATTACCCTTCTACTTGTAGAGTATTGTAAATTCTGAAACTCCAGGGACGATGTCCCATAGATCCAATTATAATCAGTAGTTTCTCTGGTCTGATTATGGTGTTATTCAAACAAGAAATAAGCATGTTCCTGTCAACATTCCTTGGGAAAAGGAACTTTACTTTTCTCCTGATTGTGTGATAAAATCAGTCAGAAAGGTTAACTTAAAATTAAGGGGAATGAGTAATGTTGACATTCTCTTCTTTGGATTGAAGAAGAGTTTCATAACATGAACAAGATCATGTTTTACTAAATAGGAAACCCAGCAAAAACAGAGGACTGAGAGCTTAAGTAATTTCTCTCTTTCTTTTTTTTTCAGAGAGAGAGAGAGAGAGAAAAGTAGCCCTCACTTAATTTTTCTCATGTGCCTTTCATTGCTCTGACACCTCACTGTTTGCTTGGTGCTGGGGCTTGAACACGCATCCTTGTGTGTGCCAGGCAAGCACCACAATTACCACAACAGTTGAGCCACTGCTCCAGCCCCTTAAGTCAATTCTTTTGCTCTTCATGGTTTAACTAGAAGATTTAAGAAAGTAGATGCTTTTCATGGAAAATGCTACTCCATCTACTGTAATGAATGCATTTCCTTTTAAGAAGTTAACTTCATCATATAAAGATATCTTGATCCTTCAGAATTCCACTGAAGGCTGTCTCTTTGAGTTTTATAATTTCTGTTGACAACATGTCTATTCTCAGATTGAGGGACATGAAGTGTGTGTTGTGGTCTGGGGAAAGCAAGCTGTCAATTTTATCTTCATACAGTTGTGACTGAATAACTTGCTCCTTAAGGAGCAAATTATACTCACAGCCATTACTGAATTATTTATACCACTTATTCAATATGTCCTCATTCTCAGAAAATGCTATAAATTTGAACTATTGCCAAATTTTTGAAAGCATAACCTCAAATTCTCTCATAACTATCTGGTGTATGCAATCAGAATGCATCCTTTGGACTTTTTGTTTTTTTAAAGAAAGAGTGGACAGTGAGATAGAGAGAGAGAGAGAGAGAGAGTCAGAGAGAAGCAATCTGTATTTAGTTTTTCACATGACTTTCAGTCCTGGGACACTTTGTTGTGTACATGGTCCTAGGGTTTGAACTTGCATACGTGCACATGCCAGGCAAGCACCATAACCGCCAAGCTACCTCTCCAGCCCCATCTTTTGGACTTTTATTTACTTTCTCCCACAGGGATATAACCTGCAAGGCACTGGGATCATGCATATGATTCACTTTTTTAACTCCAGGACTATGCAGTTCACAGGAAAGACATTGGTTTTAGTGCAACAAACACTTTCCACTTCCCTATCTCATTTTTGTCATTTAGGGCAAACTGATGATCCTCATTAAGATTCTGCTTATTCATAAAAGGGCAATGACAATATTTCTTTATTAGGGTTGTTGCAATGAATAGAGATACTTTATGTAAATCAATTTTGTTAGGACCTAATATATAGGGAGTATGTGTTAGATTTTTCTCTATTCTGTCTTTTACTTGCTTCAGTGAACTAGAAGCAATTCTTGATTCCTTATTCTCTTTATCCCATATCCAGTGAGAACTGAAGTCTGCTCAGATCTTCCTGAAAACTCTCAGACTTGTGACTTCTAGTAATGTACAGAATCTTGTCGCCCTTCACTAATCCTCCTCCTTCTTCTAACAACAATATAAATAGAAGGCACAAAGAGAAAAAAATAGTAAGAGGATAGATTCAAGCAAAAGCATATTAATAATTATATTAAGCACAAATAATCTAAAAGTAAAGACAAAGAGATTAGTTTCAAAAAGATGACCCATACTTACATTGTTATTAAAAAGATACATTCTAAACTAAAATATAGGCAAGTCAAAGGTAGAAGCTGAAGTAAAATATGACAAAGATTACAATGTAAGACAGGTAAAATGGCATTATTATATAGTTTTGTTTTTTTTTTAATTAGGGCTGAGGACCGAACTTGGGTCCATGTGCATGCTAGGCAAGTGCTCTGCCACTGAGCTAAATCCCCAACCCCTGAAATGGCGTTATTAATGGCAGGTAAATTAACTTCAAGGAATAGAGCGTTTCTAGAAATAAATGATAAAAATGTGAAATCTTCAAGGATACATTAACCAGGCCTGGTGGCACATCTTTGTAACCCCAGCGGCTAAGGCAGGAGGATTGCAAGTTCAAAGCCAGCCTCAGCAACTTAGTGAGGACTGAAGCAACTTAGACCCTGTCTCAAAATTAAAAAATAAAAGACCTGGGGATGTGGCTCAGTGGTTAAGCATTTCTGGGTCCAAAGAAATGTATATGCAACAAATAGCATAAATTCACAATTAAAAGGAAAGTAGATGCATCTATAATCACATCTAGATATTTAACTCCCACTTTCAGTAACTGGTAGAATAAGTAACCAGAAATTCAGTGTCACTTAGAAGACTGAAAAATACTTATCAAGTGAATTGATTTAATTGATCTTTATAAGAAGCTACTATTGAAATTTTCAATATACATATCCTTTTCAAGTGAGTATAAAACATTCACTAGGATATACTGTATGCTGGTTCATAAAGAGAAGTCTTCATAAATGTCAGAACATTGAAAACATATAGAGAATGTTCTTTGAACACAACAAATTTGAAACCAACATCAGCATAAGAAATAGAAAATTCCAAAATATTTGTAAAGTAAATAAACCCTTCTAACAAAACAATGTTTCAAAGAAAACACAAGTGAAATTAAAATATATTTTGAACTGAATGATCATGAAAATGCAGTATGTTAAAATTTTGGGGATGCAGCCCAAGTGCTGTTTAGAAAGAAGAAAATAGTTTAAATGATTACAGTAAAAAAGAAGATTTAAAATAAGTTACATAAAATTTAAACCAAATAATCTAGGTGGAAAAAACGAAAGTAACTGGAAATAAATAGAATAAAATAATAAAGGGCAGGAATAAGTGGGATAGAAAACAAAGTGCAATAGAAAAATGAACAAAGCCAAAAGTTGAAAACTTGAAAAGATTAATGAAATTAATAAACTGCTAGCTAACTGATCAAGAAAGAGGCAGAAGCACAAACTAAAGATTTTAGGAATGAAACAGGGATATTCCTGTACTTCCATTACATATTGAACAGAGAATTTTATTGATGAGTTATTCCAATAAATTGAACAACAGAGTTGATGTCTATGAATCTTGTACTACTTACCAACACTAATCCAACAAGAAATAGAAAATCTGAATAGACTATTAAAATAAAGAGATTGCATTTGTACTAAAAAACTTTTCCACAGAGAAAAGATAAGAACTGGACAACTTTACTAGTGAATTACATAATACAATGGAATAAATAATATTAGGCTTACAAAGACATTTACATAAACTCAGACATCAGAAAAGAAATATTTCCATACCAAGAGGGAAAATATTGTTTATGAGATCAACATTCGTGGTATCAAAAAAAGCCTGATAAGAATATGTGATAAAAGGAAATTCTGGAATAATATTCAGATGCCCCTCACTCGATGAGTGGATACAAAAACTTTGGTACTTGTATATAATGGACTACTACTCGGCCGTTAGAGAAGATGATATTATGGCTTTTGCAGCCAAATGGATGGAGATGGAAAGAATTATGCTAAGTGAAGTATCCCATATCAGAGACTCAAGGGCCGAATGGTATCTCTCATCTGTGGAAGCTAGAATACATGGGGAAGCAGTATGTTAGATGGCTAAGCTAATAATAATTTAAAATTGTATGATTCTCAACGCAACAGGGAGATGACTCCCTAGCATACTTGGAGGGGTAGGGAGGGGGATTGGGGGGAGGGTATAGGAAGAACTCCTAGGAGACTGGAGAATGGGAATATGGGGGAATCATCTCAGAAGGAGATCTCTGTCCTCCACAAGATAACCATTTAACTCAGGAGTTCTTCTGGGGGAAACAGCAACAGGGGGAACCCAAGCTGGGCATCCATGAAATGGCATTAGCCCTGGATAACTAAGTATATATACAATGGTTCTTGAATGTTTGAGAATGTTTCCCCCTCAATTGTTTCTCTATATCCATCTAATAAAAAAAAAAAAAACAATCCAGTCCTACAGCCCATTTTACCTATTTCGTTTTCCTAATCGCTTAAACAAATACAGATTTTGTCCTGTCAGAGGTCAAAGGAGCCTGACAGAGGGTGAAGGGGTCAGCTGACATCATGTTGAGAAGTGATTGATGGTATCCCTTCAGCTCCCTCCACTGCAACCATCTGGCCTGGATTAGAAGCCATTCATATCTTGCTTTATTTACACATGTGAGGGCTTCTTGAAGAACCAAATATTAAACATCCTATTGAGAAATTCTGTGAATGCATACAGTCAGAAAAAATGAGGTAGCTTTTGAAGGACTTCCCACTTATATACTTCTGATTCCTAATTTTCATATCATGTATTTTAATGTCTGAATAAACAGCAACATAATATTGAGCTCAAAAAAATCTTCACTAAAATATTGGCAAATTGTATATGTCATCATGTCATGATAAAAGTTATTCCATCATGAAAAAGTGAGTATTGACCCACTAAGAAAATGTCAGTGTACTATTTGACTCTTCATAAATTACTTATATCGTTTTATCAGAACAAAGGTGAAAATTGATATAACCATATCATCAAATCAACAGAAGCAAAAAAAAAAAAATTTACAAAATTCAAACCCTAAGGGAAATTTCTATAGCCTGATAAAGAATGCCCATTAAAAATCTGAGCTAACATCAAACATCATGCAAGAAGAGTAAAAGTGTTTTATTTTGAAAATTGTAAATTGTGATTTTTTTTCCTTGATGGTGATGTTTTGGAAGACTTCTCTAAAAAATCTTTGTCTTTCCCAGGGTTAAAAAAGATATTCTGAGTGCTCTTCAAGAAGTTTTATATATTAAACATTTGTGTTTAGGTCTATGTTCTACTTCAAATCGAATGTTGTGTGTAGTATAAGAGATGGATGTGTAGTTGTTTTAGCACCAGTTGCTAAAACAAAAATAAAAAACAAAACAAAACAAAACAAAAAATCCCTTCTTTATCCCCAGTAATTTGCCTTGGCACTGTGTTAAAAACCAATTGACTGGGCTGGAGCGGTGGCTCAGCGGTTTCGGCGCTTGCCTGGCAAGCAGGAAGACCCGGGTTCAAACCCCAACACCACGTACACAACTGAGTGCTGGAGCAACAAAGGCCACGTGAAAAAACTAAATAAAGTTGTTTCTCTCTTTCTCTGTCTCTCTCACTGTCCCTCTCTCTTTATTAAAAAAAATTGACCTTGTGTGTATAAAGTTCTTTCTGCACTCCTTTATTCTGTCCTAATTATCTATTTGTCTGTCTTTAAATGAATGGCAAAGTGGCTTGATCATTGCAGGTTTATCAGAAGTTTTATGATGAGGTAGCATATATCAATCCTTCAACTTTATTCTTCTTTTTTGAGATCACTTTAGTTATCCTAGGTCCTTTCCATTTCCATATCAGTTTGAGAATCATGTCAGTTTCTCCAAACCCTGTATCTGGATTTCGATTGGGAAGATGTTAATCTGTATTTCAACATGGAGAGAATTGATATTTTAATAAGATTGAGTTTTCTAATCCATAAACAAGGTACCTCTAATTTTTGTAGGTCTACTTTAAATTTTGTCTGCACTTCCTGTAGCTTTCAGTATAAAACCTTGTGTATCTATTTTCTTTTATGTTTTAGTTCTGTTGCAAATAGTATTTTAAAGGAAACGTTTTCTAACTGTTATTGGTAAATAGGAATGTAGCTGGTTTCTGTGTTTGGACACGTCCTGATAGTGTGGTAAATTCTCTTCTTAATTTTATTAGTTATTATGTGGATTCCTTGGGAGTTTTCATAGTTGTTTGCATATTCAGTCTGATAGTCTTTGAATAATGACAGTTTCCTTCTTCCCTTCTGATTGTAATTCCTTTTACTTGTCTTGCCTTATTCTTCTATGCAGGACTCCCAATAAAATGTTACATGGCTGTAGTGGACATTCTTGCCTTGCTCTTGATCTTAGGAGGAAATCATTCAGTTTTTAAACTGACTATATAGAACTCTTTCATCTTGGACATATCCCTATATTGTGTCTTCTTTCCTCAAATTAGAGGTGATTAAAACAGAATATCATCAACATTTTTTCCAACTAAACATCTCTGAACTCTGACATTCGCTTGTACAAGAATCTTCTAAGTTATATAATAATTATTTCTTACAGAGCCATAGTGACTGCATTGGAACCAAAACATAAAATTATCTATCTATTCTATATAACATATATAGAATTATTTCTCTGTGTATGCGTATATATTCTTTTCTTAGATATTAATTGCTTATGTGAATATTTGTTAATAATGGAATATAAATACAGGAAGACAAGAATCAAAGAATAAGAGATTGGGGCTGGAGAGGTAGCTCAGTGGTAGAGCACTTGCCTGGCATGCACAAGGACCCATGTTTGATCCCTAGCACCACATACACAACAAGGTGGAGGAAAAACAAAAACCAGACAAAAAATAAGCTCTCATTTGCTCTTTTTTTTAAAAAGGAGGAGATAGATAATACCATCCTAATATTATAGGAAGTCAAATCTCTTTAAAGTAATAGGCAATTACGACTTCAAACTGTGAAGATCTAGCACTGAGTTGAAGAGCTGAGGAGGAGTAGGAATGAGAACCTGAATCTTAGACTGGTTTCCTCCTCCAAAGAAGCACCAGGAAAATTAAAGGCACTGACCAGGACTGATGGAGAGCGGTCTGGACCTGAACCTGAGATGACCTACATGCACATATTTTGCTTTGTGTGCTCTAGCATTGACTCAGAGAAAGCCCAGGTCATCTACAGCAGAGTAATGGGTGTGCTATGGAGATGAGAGAGAACTAGGAAAAGGCAGTAAAATTATAAAGATAAATGAATTGGGATTTTCTGGCCATAGCATGCTTCCCTATGTGTCCATCTCTGGTGGTGGCATAAAAGCTGAAAGCTTATCAGATACAGAAGAGCATGAGATTAATTAAAGGACCCCCTTTAGAAACAATTGTGCAGAACCACAGATGTTTGTCATGGGGTACACCTGCAATGCATGAAACTCCAAGTGAGGCTAGCAGTGGTCACAGATGCTGCTAAAATTAAGGGGCTATTTTTGTTTGGATGGTCCAGGCATTGCAAAACCAACACTTCTGATACTCTTATTCCAATGTCTCCAAAACCCCCAAATTAAAAAAAAAAAGAAAAGATAAAAACTCAAACAAATAAATAAAGATCATGTTTTTCCTGCTTTGTATTTGCTCTTAAATAAATCATTTAATTAATGGGCGCCAAATTTGAATTGCTGTATAGGTGCTAGAAATAAGAAGGTAAGAAAGATGCTAACCCTTCCCTAGCCATCCACTCAGTTTCATTAAGAGAATTCAGCATAATGGTAGAAGTTCTTGTTAGGCATAGGTATGTGCGAGTAAACTTCAACGTGTCCAGGAATGGATTACAAAGAACATTACAGAAGAACTGGTACTAGAGTTGAATTGCAAAAGTTAGTAAGAGCACCCCAATGAGCAACCGAAAGAAAACATTCTAGGCAATGACACTAACATATATATAAACTTGAAGTTGTAAAATGTAATTGGCATTTAGGAAAAGATAAGTTGTCTGGTGTGACTAGATCATGAAAGAGGCCCGCGGTAAATCTGTAACTGTCACATGGTGGGTGAGTCTACACGCTTTCTAATTAACGTTTTAGGTACTAAAGAGGGAGTTTTTTTTTTTTTTAATCAGCAGAGAAGTAGGATCATTATGCCTTGAATTTTCAAATAAATAACTTTGGTGGGATTGGGAGATGGGAATTGAAATGAGTTGAGACTGAAATTAAAACTTTTAATTAAATAAATGGGAAAAGTTTGAGTCTTGATATATGAAGACATTCAGTGATGTGCATGTCTCGGGCTATAGCATCCCCTGATTTTCTTTGTATATATAATGTGATGATTCAAGGTGTTAGAACAACACAGTTGAACACAGTTTGAGAGAACTGGGAAAATATTACAATGAGCTCTCACAAGATTATAAGGTGACTTGGTAGGTGCTTAAGTAATACCTTATTGATTCACTTTAGAAGTTACTCGTTTAAACAGCCAAAATGTATTGATAAAGGGCACAAAGAGGCTGAATGTTCATTTCAGTGATATGAAAGATCCACTTGCATGGTTAAATCTGGAGGAAAGTAATCTGATCAACATGTGGGGCAAGGGAGAAAACAATTGTTCATTCCTGGGTGAACACAATTCTGGCTGTAAAATCATCGTACCTTCCCAAAGGTGAGTCAGGATCAAGGGAAAGACAACTTTATCTTCTAAGAAGTACGATAATAAAATTAAAGACATCCATGGATTCTTTCAAATTTTCTAGTGGGGAAAGAGTGGTGAACCAAGATTAGGGTTATTGCATAGGAAACTATTTATTTGCTAGGGCTACCATTCTAAATTACCACAGCCTGGGTAACTTAAATGACAGAAATTTATTTTCTCACTCTTATGGAGTCTTGAACTTAAAGGTCAAGGTGTTAACAAGCTGGGTTTCTTCTGAGGCCTCTCTCCTTGCTTACAACAATCTCCTTTTGGTGTGTTTACCTGGTTGTTTCTAAGTGTGTGTGTGTGTGTGTGTCTCCATGTTTCCTCTGCTCTTGAGTGCACCGGATTAGATTCCTCTCTAAAGATCTCTTTTTCATTTATTAACCTCTTTAAAGACTTTATCTCTAAATACAGTTACATTGTGAGGTACTGGTGATAAGGTCTTCAACATGTGGACTTGGAGAAACAAAATCCAGTCTATATCAGAGGCTATGATGACTTGGCACTGGGCATTTCACAATTCTTCAGGAACATACTCTATTTTTAAGAGTAATAATGTGGATGTGGGAGACAGGTTTGGGGTTCTGTTGAGGTAACCCAGTCACCGAAATCCAACTGATCTGCTCTCTGAATAATGAGTTTCTTCTTGGCAGCAGGGAGCACAACCACCTGGTAAATTTTCTCGTGACTTTCTAGCACTGGGGTTGTGATTATTGTTGAAAGCATGGTGCACAGAATTGTGATTTTCCCTGCATTTTCTACATCAACAGTCGGTATTATCTCATCTCCAGTGGACAGGGACTTCAAGGTGGGAGGGTTTTGATGTAGTATATTTTTTTGCTTCCAGATATATTTTTGGTTGGTCAGAATTCTCTGAGGACATCACAGAAGTCAGGATAAAAATATATCTAAAAAACCTTTCCAAGGAACAAAATGAAAGAAGTGGAGTCAAATAAATTATTGAAGCAAAAAAATAGTTAACCGTCCAATCCAGGAAACTGGGTAAAGCTAAGAAGTCTGAAAGTCATGGGAAATGAGATCCAAGCCATAGAAGATCCAAAAGGATGGGGGTGGGAAGAGGATATATTGATGAAAAGAGTAACCACAGAGGAGCGAGGTTTACATAGCAAAGACAGAATATGTGCATTGAAATATTTTAGGTCTGACTTCCTGGTGTCACATGATGGCTTATTTTGTAGAATAGGTGTCTTAGTTTTGTATTACTATTGCAATGGCAGGGACACAGTTGTAACCAAATAGAGATTTGTTAAATGAATGAATAGTTCATCACAAAGTTCATGTTCCTGCAAACAGGCACAAGGTAGCAGGCAAGGAAAGGCTGCATTCGCCTTCCTCGCCTCCAGATAGAGATGTAGGGAAGTGTTTGAACTCTGCACTGATGCATTTTTTAAGCAGATTTTTTACTATTTCTTTGGAAAGAGTAAGCCAGAATTTCTATTTTTCAAGTATCCATCCATAAAGGCAGGGGTGAGGGGGAGTTTAAAATTCAAATTTTTGGATGTTATAATCCTTCATTGCCGCTAGATGGCGGAAAAGACATGCTTGTCTGATGCTCCCTGCAGAACTATTTTCTCAGAACTGAAATGCATTGGTTTGCTTTTCTACCCAAATAGAAAAAAAAAAAGTTGTTTGCTTTTATTCTAATTATTTTTTAAAAATAAACTATTAAAGAGCATAGCTAATGTTTTAAATCAAAGATGAGATATTAAGAAATAGCATTGATCTGGAGGCTGTGAGGAACAGAAATAAGCAGAAGCCTTTGTCCCTAACAATGTTTATTAGATTTGACTCCCTTGTGTCACAATAGCTGTCAATAGCTGCCTTGTCTGGCAATCGTGTATGGAGCATAAGAGAAACTCCACATAGAGCTCCAATGTTACCCTACTTCTCCTTTGTGTGATTATAAGAGAGCAAGATAGGACACGGAGTTGGTTCCCAGCGTGATTTTCAAAGCTTCAGCCAAAACAGAACTCAGACCTGTCCCATATTGTGGCTTCAGTGGTGGGGTGCAGGGGGGTGGCCTGCCTTGACCACACAGTGTTGTTTCCAATGACTCCAAAGAAGGTGTATTCATTTTTTTGGACTATCTTAACAGAGGACCACAAACTGGGTTTTCTTAACAACAGAAACTGATTATCTTAATAGCTCTTCAGGCTGGAAGCCAAGTTCAAAGGTTGGCTTCTTCTGGGGGCCAACAGAGAACCAATTCCCTACCTCCAGCCTGGCTCCGGGTGATTTGCTGGCATGCTTGGCAGTTCTTGGTTTGAGAAAGCCTTACATCAGTCCCTTCCTTTATCTTTACATCATTTTTCCCTGTCTCCATCTCTGTACAGATTTTCCCTTTTTATAAGAACACCAGTTACATTGGATCAGGGCTTGTGGTACTCCAGTATGACATCATCTTAATTAATTTCATTTGCAATGACCTTATTTCCAAACAAGGTCACATTCTAAGGTACTGAGGATTATGATTTCAACATAAGAATATTTGGGAGATAAAACTTAATTCACAGAGACGACTTTAAAAGTCTTACCCAAGAGGAGATTATAAGTTTGCTTTGATCAATTACTTTTCCTTTTCTTTTTCTTTTCTTTTGCATGGGTGTATAAATTTCATGAGATAGTCTATTGTTATGATTTTGATATGAGGTGTCCCCAAAATGCTCCTATTTATGCAAGGATATTTAAAGGCTAGGGTTAGGATTAGGGCAAGTTGACTAAAACAAAATTGGTACCAAGAGTGAGATCATTGCTGTGACTAACATTTAGAATTGGTTTGCCGGAGGATTTTGGAAAATTTGAAAATTCAAGCTGGAAAGGTCTTAGAATGTTGTAAGCAGAGCTTAAAGGGCAATTGCGAGGGGAGCTCAGATGACTAGAATGCCAACAGGGATGCAGACTGCAATCATGAGGTTTTAGAAGGAAATGAGGACCCTGCTGGGAATTGAACTAGAAGCCTCGAGTGTTATATTCTGGCAAAAACTTGCTACATTTTGTCCGTGTGCTGAGAATTTGTATGAGGTTAAATGTAGAAGTGATTAGTCTTGCAGAGGAAGTTTGAAGGCAGCATAGCATCCAGTCAGTGGCATGGCAGCTTTTAGCAAGGTTTACTGCAAGAACTGAGAACAAAAAGCAGAGCTGAAGGATTTTAAAAACTTGCAATTTGTCTGTAAAAGTGCATGTAAAACTGAGACCAAGAAGGGCATGCTTGTTACAGCTGGTAGCAGATCTTCTCGTCATCCATGCGCTGGTTCTTCAGGAATACAGGATGCTGAAGTTAAGAGGTCATGGAGCTTTCCATTTCAAAGGAAGGCCTGGGAGGCCAAAGTATAGCAGGCTCAGAGTCCGGGTGCGCAGCCCCTGAGAGAGCAATGCATAAAGTTGTGAAGGTGAAGCTGAAGCTAGAATGGAGACCCCAATAATTAAGAGATGCCAGTCCTGTGGCTACAGAGACAGCTGCTGGCTACAGAGAAAGCCAGGCTAAAAGAGAGGCCCTGAATACTGAGATAGGCAAGGCCAAAGAACAGAGCTGAGCAAGCTGTTTGGGAAGCACATCTCCCCTGCTGTATGGAAAGACACAGGACCTGTTTGTCTGGCTGATTTTTGGTCTTGCTTTGGCCCTATCCCTTTTTCCTTTGTCACTTATTCCTCTGTTTTGGAATGGAAATGTTTGCTCTGCCATTATATGCCAGATATACGTAATTTGCTTTTGGTTTATACAGGGGCTCAAATATAAGAGTTTGCCTTGAGTCTCGAAGGAGACTTTGACTTTTCCTTTTGGGAAATAATGAAACTGTTAAGACCATGGGACTCTTGGAGATGATTTAAATGCATTTTGCATTTTGAAGGATATGAGTTTTGGGAGGCCAAGTGCAGAATATTATGGTTTTGATAGAAGATATCCCCCAAAGTTCCTGTGTTTCTTCCGGAATATTCTTAGATGAAATGGTTGGATTTCGAGAACTGTAACCTCATCAGCCTGTCCTAATTTGAATGGACAGAGTGGTAACTATAGGCAGGTGGGGCATGGCTGGAGGAGGGGGGTCATTGGGGAAGTGCCCTGGAATGGTGCATCTTCCTTGCTGCCTCAAGGGGAACACTGCTTCCCCCATTCCCTTCTCCATGATGCTCTGCCTCACCTTAGTCCCAGAGCAATGGAGTTGACTAAGAGATGAGGCCTATGATATTGTGAACCAAAATTAACTTTCCTTCTCTAAGTTGTTCTTGTCTGGTATTTTGGTAACAGCAATGCAAAAGCTGACTAAAACAGCTTCTATATAGAAATGTATGAAATGCATCATTAAATTTTTATGCTGAAAAGCAATCACGACTTCCTTTTTTCATTTTCACACAAACATGCTGTGCTTATTGCACACTGGCAAATATGAATCAGTAGAAAGAGGAGGGGCATAAAAGTAGGATAGGAGAGACAGTTTATAATTTATCAAAATACTAGCTCTCATACTTCATATTTTAAAGGAAAAATAGCAACATAGTCTTTAAATTAGGAAAAATGAAGTTATGTATGAAATATTCTAAGGTCTCTTGGTAAAATAAATGGGCCTAATTTTTATTCATTTATGTTTTTTAGCTTTTTTTTTCAAGAGAGAAGGACGGTGAGAGAGAGACAGAGAGAATCAATTTGTATTGAGTTTTTCACATGGCTTTTGTTGCCCTGACACTTAGCTCAAAACCGTGTTGTGCATGCTGGACAAGCGCCATAACTGCCGAGTCACTGCTCCAGCCCTGCTTTTTAGTTTTGAAGGGCACTAGCAAGAAGCTTCATATATGTCATTCTTCATTCTATTTGTTACCCAGATGAAGTCCATTAGGAAATGATGTGACCTATAGCGGTCAATCTTGCCGCTAGGAAGAATGTCCAAAACAGAGGCTGTTAGCAAGTGATTTACCTTGGTGAGAACATGAGTCAACACACTTGTATTGCAGCTGGATTTTATTGCTATATTAAATTTGCTTTCACATCTTGTGTTATTTACATTATGCATATTCAGAAAAATATTTTGTCTATTAATTCATACAATGAACTTTTGAGGAATATTTTTGGAAAAGCTGATTTTTAGCATGGAGAACTGTGACCTAGATAAACTATAATCTCCATCTTTAGGAAGTACATCACCCCATGAAGGTGATACACACATGCTTTTCAGAACCTGAACGTCTACCAAGACCAGTGCCAGAATCCGGACCACATCCAGACACTTTGCAGGTGTTTGATGGGGACACCATGCCTGCTTGTAGGGCACTCTTGTGCATATATAACTGATTATTTTCTCAAATCTTACTGGCCATTTTGCTAGCCACATTTACAGGTCAGGCATGGGAGGGTGGGCAGAACACCTGGATTTATCTTGGAGCATATTTGCTGACTTTGATTGTCATCATGATAAGTGTTCTCTTCCCCAATGAAGGACAAGTCTCAAATGTCCCCTGTTAACCTTAATGTGCTCATTAATTCTTCAATTCATCAGCATTTTTTAAACAACATTATTTTAATACTTAACTCTTCTTTTACTGGCTTAAATTTATTCCCCAAATTCTCAATTTTGCTTCAGTGATGGCTTCGCTGGTTACAAATGTATAATCGCTTAATGTAAGAGAGTCACATTTCTTTAAAGAAACTCTTCCTAATTTGTATCCCAGATTAGCTGTAGTTTTGCAGGACACACTGGGTCTTTCAGGTGCTCTGATGTTGAGAGAGCTACAGGAGATACGAGACTCCTGGAGTGAGAAAACACAACTGAGAAGCTGGATGGAGCACTCACTGCCAGGAAAGGCACAGATTCCTAAACTCAGCAACAGGAACCGTTGAGGTAAGACATAGTCAAATGCAGAAGTGGACCTACAAATAAAATACAGGCTGAGCCTTCAAGACACCACACAGATTCAAGGTGGCCTGATTGTCTTCGCTCACACCATGTTACCAGCGTTCAGCACAGTGTCAGTGCATGCGTCCTCTGACCATGTGACTAGCTGCAATACTTAACCCTGTCGCATGGGAATTGGAGACCTATAAGAGTTGTTAGAAAGGCCAACAATTGAGGGCTATCAAGATGGCGAGCTGAAGGGAGGCGGCTTTTCCTGAGGCTCTGAGTCTGGATGGGAAAATCCCAGTTTATCTTCAGTTTTTTGAGGTGCATTCTGGGGAATATATTTATGAACTTCTAGTGCTAGTTTGTGAAGCTTTTTTGAGGAGCTGAGTCCTGGGAGATTTGCGTGCAGAAAAAAAGGGATTTTATTCATTCCCGCCAGGAAGGAAGCAGGTTGGCTTTGTTTGTTTACATTCTGCTGCTGGAGAGTGAGTGGCCAGGGAGCAGCTGCGGCAAACTGCTGGGAGAAGGGGTGGAGCTGAACAGAGCCAGTGACCTTAATGCTGCTGGGATCCTGTACTTTTTAAAAATAGACCATAGGGTGAGCACATTTGCAGCTCACTGCAATGAGCACCCAGCTCATTCACTGCATCCTTGGGCGAGAACTGTGCTGCTTTGGGAAGCGGCCCCCAGAGGTGACCAGTGGAAAAGTCTGCTCAGTGGGAAAGCCAGGCTACCATTCTGAGCCCCAGCAGACAGCTCTCTCTGACTTTTTAGAGCAGGCTCTGAAAACTGCATCAGAAGATGGCCACTGACCACAGTCTGATCCAGGAAGAGAAGGCCTTGGCCAGGCCCAGGCTCCACCTTGCTTAGGGGGACTTTGGTTTGTAGAATAAAGAGGAGCAATTCCCTGCCCTGTCCACTCCCCCCAGCCAGAAGGATCACATGACAAGTTAAATGCTCTGAGTCTTCTGCCACAAGAGACAGTGTATGCAACTCCTAGCAGAGGGAGAATAGAAATCATCCATACTCCCTGATCATTAAGTCTTCTGGCTTCAACTCCTCTGGGAGGCTGGCAAATCAGGGCATTCCAGAACCAGTCCTCTTCATTGGAAGCCCCTCCTAGAAATCCCAGAAGTCTGAGGCCACCCCAGTCCTTTTTGTGAGATCACATAACCAAAGAATAAGAGACATTCATATTGAAACCCAGAAAGACAGTGAACATATTCTCTCAAAGGACTCAGAGACACCCTTACTGTATATAGTTCCAAGTTCTCATTAAGAATTTTTTACTTTTTATCTGATTTTGCATACATATATACATTTTTTCTTTCCTTTTTTTTCTTTCTCTCTCTTGTCTTCTATTTTTCTCCTGTTCTCAATGTGTATTGGTGGATTAGCTGGAACAGTTTATCAGTTCATGGACACATGAAAATACTAGCTTTTTTTTTTTATCTTTTGTTTTCTGGATTTTTTCGCTCTCCTTTTTAATTTTTTTTTGTTTTTATTCTCTTTTTTCTGTTCCTGTTTGTTTTAGCTTTTGTCTTTGTGTGTTTGTGCATTTCCTTGTCCTCCCTCCTGAAAAGAGGAATTCTGGTCAGCTCATTTAGTATCTGAAGTACACTGTGCCTGACCTCCTTATTTTACCTATGCATGCTTCTACCATTATGCAGTCACCCAAATCTTATTAATATCTCTTTTACCCCTTGTATATTTTACCACTGCTATCCCTGCTTCCCCTAGGGTCTGTTTTTTCTTTCCTTTTTTCTATTTTCCCTTTTTTTCTTTATTTTATTATTTTATTTTCTTTCTGTCTCTCTTTTTTCTTTCCCTTTCTTTCTTTTTCTTTCTCTCTCCAGCAGATTCCATACCTCCTTCACTTTCTCACTGTCCACTGTTGGTCAAGATAGCAAACTAGCTCATAATGTCCTTGGGTTGAAACAAACTATGCCTAAAATTAACCTCTTCTCCCCTGTACTCTCTCAATTCCTAAACTATATTTTGTTCTCTCTCTTCCTCATTCAAAACCTTTAACGTACTCGCATCCCATTTTTATCTTTTCCTTATTCCTAATTGAACAGCTGAATCCATGCTAACATCTTCTAGTTCTTTTTTCTAAGTCAGGAGCTCTGCACTACCTCCCTACTCCACTTCCTTGGATTTCTAGATTGTACTTCCCCCATCTACAGAGGCCCTTCTAACTGAAGTGAAGGTCATTCTTCCAAACGGGTATTTCCTGGCTATCTTAACATATTGTGAGAGCTCTCATGGAAGAAAATTGCTCCTATAGGAGCCAATCACAATTATAACTGTTGAAGTTGAAACTTTTAGTATATGCACCTATAGGCTCACATTTCTTCATTGACTGGACTGGCTGCCATTGAGCTGTGCTTCCCAAGTAGCACCCCAGTCCAATGAAGAGACACATAAGAAGGTCCAATAACCCTTACAACAGTAACTAACATAGTTGGTCTTCAAGCCACATCCCCTGTATCTGAAAATGAGGAAAAGGGATAATAACTCCCATCCCCACCCATATAACTCCCCATCCAAGGACTCCATGGCAGGGGTCCTAGAAGAAAACTAAGAAAAATATATCAACATTATGATTAGTAACTCAATCAAGGAGTTGAAAGAATTAAGGAATGAGATCAGTTTCAGGTGATGAGAAACAACTTTCATAAAGAAATAAGGGAATCATTCCGTGAAATGAAAGACCTTATTTATAAAGAATTAGACATCCTGAAGAGAAATGTAGCAGAGCTATCAGAATTGAAAAATACTGTCAACCAAATCAAATCCTCACTAGAAGATATTAACACCAGAGTAAACACAACAGAAAATGGAACCTCAGCTCTCGAAGTATGAACATTAGATATTGAAGACAGTTTGAGCAATGTCGAGTTCAAGGAGGACAGACAAGAAAAGAAACTTACCATGCATGACCAGAACATCCAAGTAATATTTGATGAGATGAGAAGAAACAATCTGAGAGTATTTGGACTGGAAGAAAACATCAAAGAACAAACAGGGGGCATTAAGAACATATTAAATGAAATTATCAAGGAGAACTTTCCTCATATCAGCCTTAACCCAGATTACCAAATCCAAGACGCCTATAGAACACTAAACACAACTAACCAAATGAGAAATTCACCAAGACATATCATATATAAAATGATTAACAGAGAAACTAAAGACATTAAACCCCTCATTAATTTCAACACTATAATACTGAGGACTTCAATATGCCATTATCATCATTGGACAGATCATTGAAACAAAAAATGAACAACAAAATTCAACATCCTTTTATGCTCAAAATCCTGGAGAGGATAGGGATCAAGTGAAGATATTTTAACTATGTAAAATCTATTTATGACAGACTCATAGCAAGCATTATGCTCAATGGTGAAAGACTGAAAGCATTTCTACTGAATTCAGGAAGAAGAAAAGGATGTCCACTTTCACCACTCTTATTCAATATAGTCCTTGAAACCCTTGCCAGAACTATCAGACAAGAGAAGGAAATCAAAAGAATTCAAATAGGAAAATAAGTCAAGCTGTCTCTATTTGCTGATGACATGATCCTCTACCTAGATCCTATGAGCTCAACCAGAAGACTTCTAGAGCTCATAAACAAATAATCCAATCAATAAAGGGACTGTGGTACTAAAAAGAAACTTCTCAATGGAGGAAGTCCAAAAAGGCCATGAACATATGATAAAATGCTCTACATCACTAGCAATAAAAGAAATGCAAATCAAAACTTCACTGAGATTCCACCTCACTCTGGTCAGAGTGGCAAAAATGAAGAATGCAAACAATGACAGGTGCTGGAGGGGCTGTGGGAAAAGAGGAACACTGTTACATTGCTGGTGGGACTACAAACTGGTACAGCCACTCTGGAAAGCAATGTGGAGACTCCTCAAAAATTAGGGCTGGACCTGCTTTTTGACCCATCTATCCTACTCCTGGGTATCTTCCTAAAAGAGCTAGAATCGGCTTACTATAGAGATACAGCTTCATCAATGTTTATAGCTGCTCAATTTACTAAATTATGGAACCAACCTAGTTGCCCCTCACTTGATGAGTGGATTCAAAAACTTCGGTACATATATACAATGGAATACTACTCAGCTATTAGAGATAACAATATTATGGTATTTGCAGCCAAATGGGTGGAAATGGAAAAAATTTTGCTATGTGAAGTATCCCAAACTCAGAGACTTAAGGGCCGAATGTTTTCTCTCATTTGTGGAATCTAGGATACAAGTGGAAACAGTATGAAAGATGGCTAACCTAACAATTACCGCAACATGTATGAATTTTTACACAATCATGGGGAACCTTGCCTAGATTCATGGTGTACATAGGGAGGACAGGTGGGGAGAGGGGACAGGAATAGGAAGGACATCAAGGAGACCAGAGGGAGGTAGTATGGGAGAATCTAATCTGAGGAGAACCTCTGACTTCCATGAGAATTCCAGTTAACTTGGGGCTTAAGTAGAGCGAAACATGGAACCATGGGGAACCCAAAGGGGGAAACCATGGTCTGGCACCAGTATTGGCTTATTCTTTCATTACACTTTTGTTCTTGATTGTTTGACAATTAACCCCTCCTAATTTTAAGACCAAGTTTATCAAATAAAAATTTAAAAATGCTAACAATTTATTTAAAAATTATTTACAAGTAAGTCACCAGAAACCACAGGTCTAGATTTTTTTATTATTAATTTTATTTTATTTATTTATTTTTGGCACTAATGATTGAATCCAGGAGTGCTTTACCACTGAGTTATATCTCCAGTCCTTTTTATTTTTCATTTTGAGTCAGAATCTTGCTAAGTTGCTGAGGCTGGCCTGGAGTTGGTGATCCTCCTTCCTTAGCCTCCTGATTTGCTGAGATTACAGACATGCTTTATCACACCCAGGTTATTGTTTTATTTTTTAAGAGAAAATAATTTAGCAATTGATAGTAATTGAGGTATGGTCTTCATAACCAAATTAAATGTACTAATATGTAAATTAGTATACCAGAAAAGTTGATATTATGGAATAAGTTTATATTCTTTATAATCTTCTTTCACTATTAATTCAGCAGAGTGGTTAACATGTTGTATCTAACCCCTACTTGAAATTTACTTTCATTAATTAGTGTAAAGTAACCCTTTATTGATTTGAAATTGAAGAAGAAATATCTAAAAATTAGTAATCCCATATCTAAACCAAGAAAAAGTCCTTTTGGGGAGATACAAGGGATTGTGCCCAAGTGTGCTATCTCACCAAGCTACTTCCCCAACATCTTTTATTTTTTAGTTTAAGAAAGGATTTTTCTAAGTTGTGGAGACTGGACTCAAACTTGCCATCCTCCTGCCTCAAATTCCCAAGTTGCTGAAATCACAGGTGTGCATCACACTATACTAGGCAAAATTTCAAAAATTCTTATTAATGGAAAATTACACCATAATGAAAAATGTAAGGACTCCATTTAGCATAACTTGAGTTCCAACTATATGCCAAACACGCAGACTTACAAGGCAACTTCTATTCTTGAATTGTATTCATTCAAAAATTATTATTACCATGTTGATACAAAATTATATCGTATATTAACTATTAACTGGAATAAGGAGTTTCTTTACTAAACTATTATTAGAAATAAAATTCTTCCCACTATGAGAAAGATCAAATAATTTCTAGCTTTTAAAATTCTTTAATTCCATAAAAATTAATGCTATGAGTATTTAGGAAACAGGACTTGCAGTTTGAAATGTGAATGTGTTATATGTGCCAGTGAAACGAGTGCCTGTTGGTGCTGTCTTGTCCATAGGAGTCACCATGAGGTATCTGTGATGCTTGTAGGTATAGGGTAATTCACAGTTTCTAAGACTGCAGTCACACACATACCTTACAAAGTAGCACAAAGCTAAATGACTAAATTATAGACAATATTCAAGTTTTACTAAAGTGACCAAGCTATAACACGAGAATCACGAGAATGTTGTGACAGAATTATCTGCAAATGTGCCCATTCCTCTTAATGAAAGAGTAGACTTATCTGGTTGAATCTAGAAAAGGAGGAATTCTGTAGATATAGTTTATCTAAAATGCACAGTCTGATCACTAGAAAATGAATAGGGTTGAGGAACTAGAAGACACCACTAACATTTTTCTATTATTTTTGGAATATTCTTCAAGAGCATCTTTTCCTTTGCTATGATTTTCTTTCTGAGTAAACTTCTGACAACACATCCATTTCCAAACCAGCTAAATTGCTGGCATTTAATGCTAGGAAAATAGTATCCCAAAATCTATTGGATGTGTTCATTCTTCCATGATAAATGAACAAATCTGGTAATGTCTACTTTACCATCTATCTTTTGAGCATTTGATTGTTGTGAACTAGCCCCTAAGAGACCAGCTAACTCTTGGAATGTCAAGTTCAAATTTGGGGGACTGAAAAGTCAAGGGCCTTTCAGATACCCTGACAGAGGCTCTGAGGCCCTGAATGGGCCCACAGCTTGTCTGCCTCTCTTATATAGTCTTTCTTCCACAGTCACCATGTGCCATTCATGACCATTCAATCATTAGTATGTGACTATTAAATAACCAAATCTTCTTATAAATAGATTTTTATACTTAAAACAGATTTACCTATTTCAAAGTACATGGATGAGTTAAGGTCTCCTTATAAACCTTATAGCTCATAAGTCACTTTTTGATACTGTGAATCCTAGCATACCAGTTTAAGTCCTCCTTGCAAAGATGAGATTGACAACTATCACATCCTGTCTTCATGCCTCAGTTCTTGCAGGCTTTAAAATGGAAAGGGCTTGTCCTCTGGCAATGAAGCAGTGGTTCAGTATTACAATAATACCAATAAAAATTGTGATCATTGCAAGTTAGCTAAGATGCTGGGTACTCTCAAACACATTTAATTATCTAATTAGCTCTTCACCCTGTGAAACAATTTCCATTTTACAGATTAAATAATAGAGACTTTTGATAATTAAGCAACTTGTACAGTCACAGTGGAAAATTTAAAATTTGAGCCTAGACATAATCTGACTCCAAGATCCATATTCTTTATAGCATGGCCCACTGCTTTGCTCTAATTCATTAAATGAATTTTTAGTCATCTTGTCTTTCACTAGCACAATCACTTTCTGGTAACAAAACTCCCATAATGCAAATGACCTAGAGGTTATAAGGGGGTAGACCTCACCAATTAGGAAAAAGGAAAATAGAATGCTGCATGTAGTAATTGAACTGATTTGGAATTTCTTAATAGAACTTCATTTTACTAACAGATTTTTGACAATTAACCATGCCATGGTTGGGCTGGGTTAATTGTCTATGGCTTAATTGCTCTAGCCCTTTGCTTTGGCAGTCTTTCTACAAACACATTTCAAGTTGAATTCATTATCTAGAGTCTGTGAAGGGCTGCTATATTTACAGAGTAGTCTCAATAGTTCAAGGACTAATAAAAGAGATAGCAAGAGAAACATGACAATGAAATGTGTTGTTATAACCACATTAATAGATTGTCGTGTTAACCAGAATTACCTGGGGTCCTGAGAGAGTTTTGCCAGTGAGGAGATATCATTTGTCTCAGGTCTGAAAAGGATACATTAGGAGTTTGCTGGATGAAGAACTGAATAGAGGGAAGAGCTTTTCAGTAAGTGGACTCAGGTACTGTGAAAAACTTTTGGCATATGAAAAAATTCTGTAAGTCCAAAGAATAACAGAGTCAGTGTGGTAGTTTGTTGTTGTTTAGTTTTGTAATTATGAACACCTTTTCTAGAGGTTAAGATAGGTAGCTTGTAGGCCAGAACCAGATCATGGTGTTTGACATACTGAAATGCTTGACTTTCTGTAGTTTACAGATTTTGTCAGAGTGTAATGGCCAGTCTAACGGAAGAGACTGGGTGAAACAGATTTGGGTCCCCCATTCTCATGTAGTCTCTAATTTTATTTTATTTTTTATTGTTTCAAAATAGTCTTAAATATTGAAGGGATTTGTTGCTACACACTCATACATGCATATGTAATGACAAAGTAGCTTAAATCCCATCCTTGTTCAGGATCTACCCGCCTTCACCCACTCCCTGATCTCATGTCTCCTCTGTAATTCCCCTATATTACAGATATAAATGACCATATACATGTAATTTAATTATTGAAATTTCCAGATTTATATGCCTGTCTGAGTATATTTTGGCTTCTCATGGAAGTCAGTTGTATCCAGCAGTATTGGTAACCCTCTTTTCCCTTCCACTCCTCCCTTCCTTTCTCCTCCCCCACTCCTTCATAGCTATAGTTTCCCCAGATTATATATTAAAATATGGTGAGTCTATTAATTAAACTTGATTAACTTTCATCCTATATTAGGTTTTACTCTAGCTTCCACAGGGTTTGTCTTTGACTCAGCATGATTTTTTCCATTTCCATTCATTTGCCTGCAAAAGCTATGGTATTATTCTTTCTAATGGCGGACTAGAATACCATTGTGTGTGTGTGTGCGTGTGTGTGTGTGTGTGTGTGTGTCACTTATAGTTTTTGGATCCATTCATCTAGTGAAGGGCATCTACATTGTTTCCATAATTTAGCTATTGTAAATTAAGCTGCTCTAAATAGAGATGTAGCTATGTCTCTATAATATGCTGATTCTAGCTCTTCTGCGAAAATATCCAGGAGTGGGATAGCTGGGTTATATGGTGGTTGGATCCTTATTTTTTGAGGAGTCTCCACACTGCTTTCCAGAGTGGCTGTACCAGTCTCCAGTCCCACCAACAGAGTGTTAGTGTTCTATGTCCCTGCAACCCCTCCAGCATCTGTAATTGTTTGTATTCTTCATCTTTGCTATTCTGACTGGAGAAAGGTGAAATCTTAATGTTGTTTTGATTTGCATTTCTCTGATTGCTAGTGATGAAGAACACTTTCTCATTTATTTATTGACTTTTTGAACTTCCTTTGTTTAGAAGTTTCTGATTAGTTCTGTAGCCTGTTTAGTGATTGGATTGTTTGTGGTTTTACTATTAAGTTTTCTGAGTTTTTTGAGTATTCTGGATATTAGCCCCCTGTCAGAGGTATAGCAGGCCATGATTTTCTCCCATTCTTTAGATTCTTTTTTAAAATTATTGACTAATGCATTAGCTGTGCAGAAGTTTCTTAGTTTAATGGCATCCCACTCATTAATTCTTGGTTTTAATTCTTTTGCTATGGAAGTCTTGTTAAGAAAGAAGCTGGTAGCTCTAATTTTAAAGCGTAATTATCCCAGCTTCCTGGACTTTGATCAGACTCTGCTTCAGGTCATGTTCAGGGGTCAATGTTCTTTGATAAGAGATTGTCACTATGTGGTTATCAGACCAGCATAACTACAAAATCTGAAAGATTGACTAAGAAGGCACATTTCTAGATCCTAGGACTCTGACCTATTGTGGTAAGGTTAATGCCCAGGAATCTAATTTTCTAACAAATATTCTGCAGAATTCTGTAAATGTGTAGAACCTTGACCTATAGTGTAAAATTAAAAAAGATAGTTAGTTACATTGATTAATTGGAAAGCTTTTCACTCATTTTTTCACTTTAAGAAAAAACAATTAGTGTGTTGATACTATTAATATGGAATAAAATGATCAATTTCTAGATCTAGAAAATAAAACATAATATAGGTAAAACTAATTCTATTTGTGTATATTATAGCAAAAGTTACAATGTGACAGTCTATTCAATTGTAATTTTCCCACATAAGTGTTTGCTTTTGGTTTGTAGTTTTATTTCTAAAAATCTGAATTAATTCCCACATTTAAACACAAGGATATTTCATATAAAATAATGTGTTCACACAATGCAATATATATCTGGAGCTAGATGGGGGATGGCTTCTTTGGGAAAGAGTCTAGGATCTCCAGTTTCCTCATCAATCACACGCAGCAATCCCTGCTCCACCCAGGATCATTGCTTGGACTGCAGAAATTGTCCAGTCTTCCTGCAGTAAGACTGAACCATATCTGATTACTCTGTGCCTTTCAGTTTTATCCCCTGCTTTTTCTTCACTTCTCATGCTCAATTATTGCCAATTAGCAGGAGGTAGTTGGACAAGACTTTCATCTCTCTGTATCTTTGCATATGTTGTGGGTGACTTACATCTTCATCAAGGCCATATTCTTGGTTATATTTTAAGACAAAATGCAAGCGTCATATTAACTCTACAATCTTCCTTGACTCCTCACAGAATTATTTAGGAATTCCTCTCCTGTACTCTCCAAGATCTTCATAAAACTCTTCTTGTACCTCTTATCATTTTATGTAATCAGCTAGTTATTCAAATATTTCCACCATTAGACCATGGTTTATTCAGTTCTTGACATTCAATAGAAATTTTTATCTAAGTTTAATGTAGAGAGGATTTTCTAGTGCTCACAATTGTTAACCAGCTAATCTAATAAGCATGCAGATTTAATTTCTTAATTATCTTAGTGGTAAAAATCGTGGCATCATTTGGAAGAATGCATAACTATTTTGACTTTACCTGGAAATATTTAGGCATAATTCATAAAGTAGGATGATGTATTTTTTATTTCATTATTATGATTACCCTTCTGAAATGAAGTTGAATGTACCATAGTAGACCTAAAAACCTACTTCATTAAAATTCTTCCCATTATATGTACTACAGCTACATCTTAGCTGAATAAAATTTGTGATAATTTCTTAGAAGCAAATCCTCTTCTATATTTCAGTATAGATTTATCTAACATTGAAGTCACATTTAACGCTGAATTCTGTCTAATCTCTTTTTAGTAAAATAAGCTATTGCCCCCTTCATAATGATACATTTCAGTTATACTATCATTTTCAGCATTCCATTTCCCCCAAATATCATCTAAAGACTTTTTTTCCTGTTCCTGAGTATATTTATTAGCTTCTCCCTCTCTTTTTCTGACCAAATGCTATGTGGGTTTTAATTAATTCCTTCTACAATATTTGCATGCTATGATTTTCTTTAATTTATTCTGTCTACACTCTTGCCTTATTTAATTCAATGGAACATTTGGGGAACGGATACGGTTTGCATAAAGGATGCTATGCAAATAAATTATGCTGCTTCCAACTGCCAGAATGGGAAAGCAAAACTGTGCAAAGCCATTTCTATAAAGTCCATCTGCAAACAACGAAAATGCTTCTGATTAATGTAGGTTAAAGGTACACTGAAAGTCATTAGTGCACTTCACCTGCACTTACACACTTCCAGCTTTAAAAGGTAACACTGGGTTAAATGTGTGAAATTACTCCTTCAGTGTCAGTTCCAATGAAGGATGTGTAAATCTGGTCCTGATTGGCTTATGGTTCCCTGTCCAGATGGGATTGTGCGTATGAATTTATTGAGCATTGCAAGCTTGGAAGTCCAGTGATTGTACCATGTTTCACAGATCAAATTCCTTTCCTTTGTGAATTGTTACCAAAGTGATTGCATTTAATTTTTTGAAAATAATTTCAAGTCCATTAAAACTAACTGGGTGAATTAATTTAAAGCATATTTCTGTAAGCTGCTGGGAGATAGAGACAGCCAGAGGAGAGTGTGGTTAGAGGGAGTGGCACTGTTAAAGTGACACAGAGAAGGGAAAATGTCAGATTAGAGGTTCTGCAGAGGGAGGGAGGATCCAGAGGGCCACCAGGATGAAATATTTTCATTTTTATTTTTCCTTCATATAACTTTTACAATCAACATTGTATAAACATGTACATGTATTTGTTTAGTTGCTTATTATCCCTTTCCTCCATTACAATGTAAGATCCAGCAGTGCAGGAACTATGATCCTCTCATTTTCAAATATATATTGAACAGCTAATGAATGAGAATTGTCCATTGTCAGTAATTATTAAGTGATGGGCCAGGGTTGAAGTGGTGGCTTAGTAGTTATGGTGCTTGCCTGGTATGCGCCAGGACACATGTTCGAACCCCAACCCCACATATACAATGAAGTGTTGGAGCAACAAAAGGCACATGAAAAAACAAAATTAATTCTGTCTTCCTCTGTTTATTTCTCTCTCTCTCTCACTGTTCCTCTCTCTTAGAAAAAAGAAAAAAGAAGTGATATGCCCCATTGAGGTCTCTTATTCAAATGCAGAGAACACACCTGGAAGCTAATATTGATGAGCACCACCCAAGGCTTATTTCAGATTTGAAAAGACCATGAGGCTTACCTGTGGAACTCCTCCAGCCTTTGTCCCAGAAAGGCAGGAAAATGGAAGTTAAGGGTTGATCCAGATGGGAATTTCAGTGCCTATTTAACGGAGTTTGCTCCATGCTCTAACCAGAACCATGTGAGCTCCTTAGCTAGCACACCAAAGAGGGCTTTTCTGCTACAGGACCACCTTCCACATGGCAGGAGTTTTCTCTCTTCTCAACTCTCTTCTTGCCCAAATCCTCCTCAGTTATTCTTCCCTTCTGTGATTGTCTTCAAATTTCTAGACAAAAACTCATCTCAAAACTCCTGCTACACTATCACATGGGCTGATACATTGTAGCTTCTCTGTAAATATTTGTTCAATAAAATAATAAAAGGCTGTGAATTTAGTAGTTAATTTGCAAGTTCTGAAAGTGCATAAGCCATAAAGATCTGAAAAACCCAAGAAGGAAGGGAATTATGAAAGCAACTTAAAGTCAAGTACAAGAAAAAAGCAAACAGCTATAGGATGAGATGGAGGAGAAAATTTTGGTAATTACACACAGAATCAATATGATAATCTCCTTTAAAATTCCTTAGGGACTGGGGTGTAGCTCAGTTGTAGAGCAGTTGACCAGCATTCATGAGATCCCAGGTTCAATACCCAGTGCCACATAAAGAAAAATCCTTAAAAAATAAAATAATTTCTTTATAACAGACTAACATAGATGAAGTAGTAATCCATACCAGTGTGCATGTATATGAGTTTTATTTTGCAATGGGAGAGAACAAAAAATAAGAGTAGAGTAGTTTAATGGCATCATACAAGGCATGATTATGATGGCTATGGTTCTGAACAAATGGGAAAATTTTTTTTTGCTACCAGAATCAAATTAGTAATTATTTCTGATACCAACAGAATATTGAAATAATATCCAGCAACTTACCCATTGAAGGTAGCAAGGTAGTGTTATATAGACTAGACTTCTTTAAGATCGACCCTTGTCATGCAAAAGATTGCAACGAATTTCACATCACTTGATGGTAGAGGATAAGGAAAAGACTTTATTGAAGAAAGGGAAATCTCAACAGGCAAAATCATAACTCAGAAATGCACATGGCCCACTGGTTTCTCATCATTGCACAGAATGGGATACCAAAACCCACGTTTCTATTGATAAGGTTTCAGGTCTTCTTTCTTAGAGGGTATATTTGAGAAAGTGACCTTATCAGGGAAAGAATAAACAAGCCATTTGGATTTTGGATTTTTTAATAGAAGTTGTCTAGAATAGCCATGATCCAGTATCTGAGGACCTTGGGACTTAGCAGTATTGCAATCTTCTGGAAAATATACCCCCAAACACCTGAGATACTGAGTATGAGTGACCTCCTTTTATTATGAGCCCATCCTACTTTCTCAACTTTGTGCAGGAAACCCAGGCAGAGAAGCACAAATCTTTATGGTACTAAGTTTGTGCTCCTTCACAATCAAATTAGCTTCTCAAGGCTTCAGCCTCATTGTTTTAAAATAGGAATTGTGTGTATCTCATGAAATTCCTTAGAAATTTTGATCTCATTCCAATTGAACTAGATGAATTTGGGCACTACATAACATAAAATTATAATTTCCTGATCATCATGAGTTTTGGAATTTGCACCCAAATAATAACTCTATTCCTGCTATATGAGTTAATAATTGTGATTTAAGTGAATAGGAAGTAGGAATAGAAGTGAGATCAAGTTGCAAAGCAGCAGTGAAAACTATGGAGCCTAAATAAATAAATAAAATATTTTTCAAAATGAAGATAAGAAATTCTCTCAGAAGCAAAATTATTTCCTTTCCTTTCTTAAAACTATATTTTCTAGCATACAGAGAAATGTAAAACGTGCCTTAATCTATCACAAGGAATTTCATAAACTAGCTCTTTTGGCTTTATTTATGGCTTTCTCATGGGGTTCATTTGTACAAACAATGGGAATGGTAACAGAAAATGCATATGCAAAGGGCATCCTGTTATATTTGAATTAACTCTGCCTCTTCAATGACTATGGGTTTGTTATTAAATCAGCTCCATTAATTTTTCCATATTTACAATTTCATTTTTGGGCCAATATACTTTTAAGAAAGGTTAGTGTTTAGGTTTAAAAGGGGACATCTGCACTTTTTTTCTAGTAAGTCCTTAAAATTCTTTTAAAATTCCTTATTAACATCTAGTCATTAATTCCTGATAAAGGATGGGATGGAAAGAATGTCAATAGTCATTCTGTCTCTTCTCCTTGGGCTTGATGTGAGACATGAACATAGCCATTTGCCAGCCATTACTAAAAGGTGAATAACATTCCCAGCCTAGACCCTATGTAAATGAATTTGATAATTGCCATATTTCTTAGCTCTTTTCTTAGTGATTTTGATTCTTAACTAGACCTTTCCAGTCCTTGAGCTTTCGTTTAGGCATGCATGCCAATTTTTTTTCAGGCAAAGTGACCCCCATTTCTGTGGACAGCCATCTCATCCCTAGTGTAGGAACTTCTACTGAGTCATCAGCTCAGAGACAATAGGATTGGATTTCTCAACCTCATCAGTCCCTCTCTCCCTCAAATACTTTCTCTTGCTTCAAATGCTTCTCATTATCAGTCAGTGATCAGATTGCTGGGGGAATTAGCTCCATGAACTCTAAGGTCTTATATGTTTCTCTCTATGCTAACGGCCTTTTCTCTGCACTGGGTTTTCTCTAGTGTTATTTTCCAGCACATCAGCACAGAAAAAAACAAAAAACAAACAAACAAACAAAAAAAAACAGTGCAGGCCTTAAGCATTTGGTTTCTGAACTTAATTTATGTAGATTGAACATAAAAATCAGAATGGGTAATAATTTACAGAGAAAGAAAAGCAGACAACCAAAAATGTGTGAAAGAATGTTTGACCTCTCTATACATTAAGAAATGGAATACATGAAACAACTATAGAATTCCATTTCATTTGATCAAAACTAAGCAAAACATTTGATGTTAAATTAAGTTGGTAAGAACAAAATTATGTAGAATCATGTCTTGGTGCTGAGAGAATAGATGTGCTCCTCCTTAGTGTGAACTTGGTAATACATATGAATTAGAATTCCTGTGGGATAGAGCTGTGGCTCGTGCTTGCTCAGCATGCACGAGGACCCTGGTTTGATCCTCACCAACACATGCATAATTAAGTGAAAGAAAAAAAATTCTGGTGCCTTTTCACCACATACATAAAAAAAGTTGAGGGAAAAAAATCCTGTGCCTTTTATCACAATAATTACAACACTAAGACACCTCACAGACACTATCACCAAACTATGCCAAGATATGTGTGTACAGTATTCATTTAATATTGTGCTGTAAAAAATTATCAGCAACCACCCACAAATAAAACAAAAAGACATCAAAAAAGACCTGTATACAACCAGGATATCAGTCAACAGAGAACTGAAAAAAGTATGTATTGAAAAGAAAAAAGGTATATACTGAAAAGGAAGGATTCATAAGATGTATGAAATGGAAAAGATGAAATGAGCACAATGGATAATGTGATTCTGGTCTGTGATGTTAAAAAATAACCTACCTATGTGGCATTTTTTAGGGATGGAGCTGACTTGTTCATCCCAGCCACTGTACACAGGTCCCCAAGCTGCCTGAGACCCCAGGCCTTTGGTCCTGGGATAGCATTCATGCCCAGGAAATGCACCACTGAGGAACACACCCAGAGAAATTGGCCATCCCAGCCAGAGAGCAGGTGCCCAGGCCATGTGGGCCTCTAGACCTCTGGTGCTAGGCAAGCATGCCCAGGACCCCTGCCTGGAGGAGCCAACCTGCCCAAACTAAGCTACTACATGCAGTTCCCCAAGCCATGTGAGCTCCTAGGCCTCTTTGATCCTGTGCCAGCAGGCATGCCCAGGATACCCACCCCCAAATACCCTTTCCTGGAGACAGCCACCTGCAGCACATACCCACCAGATTCAGATATATTGGACTTGTCCCCGCTGCCAAGGATCCCAGGTCCACTCACAGGATGCAGGGAGGCATGCTTCAGTCCACCACCTGTAGCCAAGACCCCAGAACACAGTGACACCCCCCACTGCTGCACTTTTATAGCCCAGCTGGCAGCCCTACACCTCCACCAGATTCCAGATCAATACCCTGGAGCCTAGATTCAAAAGTTACACCAAAAGGAGTCTCCAAGCAGAAGCAGCTTTCTGGAAGAAGGTGATCATCAGAGGGGTGGTATCAGATCCCACAATTTGCCCTGCAAGAAAGAAGCACTGGAGCCTGCCTTCCTCACCACAGGGAAACTCAATTCAAAGATCCAGAAGAAGATTATCAAAAACAAGGAATCAAACTAGAAAAGGTTCACCTGAAGCCCACAACTTCCCAACCAAAGAACCACATGGACAGGGAGCAGGATAAAAACCTAGAAAAATTATCAATGATATAATTACTGAAAGGAACAATGAACTTAAAGATTTAATGAAGGGACTAAGTGAGAAAACTCAAAGATGAAAAAAGCCTATTATCCAAGGGATATACTAAAAAGGAAGTAATAGAGCTTAAAAACTTCAACCACATCAGAAGAATAGTGGAAGAAATTAATAGGCTAACTTCTATAGAAAACAGAAACCTCAGCTCTGGAAGAAAGAACATCTGAATGGAGATACAATGAGTAAGTCTGAGTGTATGGATGACAAAAAAGAAAAAAAAAGAAAAAAGAAAAGAAAAGAAAAAAAACCTCAGAGAACAAAAGCAGAATTTTCAGAATGCCTGGGATGAAATCAGAAGAAACAATCTGAGAGTAACTGGGATACAGGGAGAAACTGAAACACAAATGAATGGTATACAAACATTTTCAATGAACTAGTTAAAGAAACATTTTCCCATATCAGAATAGAATCAGAAATGCTCATCTAGGAAGCATACAAGACCCCAATAGGCCTAAACAAATGAGAAGCTCACTGAAACACATCACATTTGTTTAAAAGGCAAATCAAGGAAAGAATATTAAAATCTTCAAGAGAGAAATGCCAAATCACATACAGAGGCAAACCAATAAGGATCACATCTGAATTTTCAGCTCAAATTCTAGAAGCAAGAAGATTCTGGAAGGAGATATTTCAATCACCTAATGACCACAACCTACTGCGAAGAATACTATGCCCAGTCAAACTTAGCTTAAAGTTCGAAGCAGAAATAACATTGCACAATAAGATCAAGCTTGTAGCATTCATGAACAGAAAATCAGCATTACAAAGAATTCTCAAATATAAACTCCAGATTGAAGAACAAGCAAACAATGCTCAAAACCCTCAAATAGAGGACATTTAGTACAAGTACATGCTACCAAAGGACAAACAAGACAACACAGAACTCATTAATAAAACACAATGACTATGAACCACAACCAAATAACTATCCTAACGCCAAATGTGAATGGTCTAAATGCACCAATTAAAAGACACAGAATAGCAGACTGGATCAAAAAACAAAATCCAACAATGTGCTGCTTACAGGAGACCCATCTTACAGTGAAAGACATCCACAGAAGGTAAAAGGATGGAAAAAAATCTACCAGGATTATGGCTCAAGAAAGAAAGCTGGTGTTGCAATCCTCATATCCAACAAAGTAGATTTCAACTATAAAATAATCAGAAGAGATGAAGAGGGCCACTACATCCTAGTAATGGTAGCAATACATCAGGGAGATATAACCATAGTAAATCTCTTTGCTCCAAACACCAATGCTCTCAAGTTTATGGAAAAAATATCCCATGACATAAAACCACTTATGGACTCCAGCACAATAATACTGGGAGACTTTAATATTCCTCTATCACCAATACACAGATCATCCAAGCAGAAAAATGATAGAGATTTCTAGCCTAAACAGCTCCCTAAATCAAATGGTCTTAACAGACATCTATAGAATATTCCACCCCATGTTGGCTGAGTTTACCTTCTTCTCAGAAGCACATGGATCCTTCTCCAAAATATATCATATTCTAGTTCAAAAGGAAATCTCAGGAAATAAAGGAGCAGAAATTATTCCATGTATCCTATCAGACCATGATGCCATGATTTTAGCAGTTAACAGCAAAAATTATAATAGAAAATTCATGTATACATGGAGATTGAATAACACCCTATTAAATGAAGAATGGATTCAAGAACATATGAGAGCAGAAATCAAGAAATTTCTGGAAGCAAATGAAAGTGAAGGGACAACATATAGAAACCTCTGGGACAGCATGAAAGCATTCTTAAGGAGAAAATTCATAGCATTGAGTGCCTATGTTAAAAAATAGGAGAAATCCTGAACAAATAAGCTTATACTCCACTTCAAATCCCTACAAAAAGAAGAAATATCTAACTTAAACCCAGCAGAAGGCACAAAATAATCGGGATCAGAGATGAAATAAAAAGCAAAAAATAAATAAATAAAAAGAATCAATGAAATAAATAGCTGGTTCTTCAAAAAACTAAATAAAATTGACAGACTCCTAGCCAATCTCACTAAAAGAAGGAAGGAAATGAAGCAAATCAACAAAATCACCAAGGACAAGGTAGCAATCACCACTGATCCCCTGGAAATCCAATGGATTATTAGAACCTATTTGAAAAACTATACTCTTCTAAATCAGATATTCTGGAAGACATGGACAAATTTCTAGACACATAAAACATTGCCAAGTTGATGCCAAAAAATATGCAAATCCTAAACAGCCCAATAACAGGCACTGAAATCTACGTGGCAATTAAAAGCCTTCCAAAGAAGAAAAGTCAAGGACCCTATGGATTCCCTGCTAAGTTATACCATCCCTACAAGAAGGAGCTAACATCTCTCCTCATCAAGCTATTCCAAAAAACTGAAAAGGAGGGATCTCTCCCAAACACTTTATGAGGCAGCCATAACTATACTATCAAACTCAACATAGAAACATCGAAGAAAAGGAAACTACAGACCAATATCTCTGATGAACATCAACACAAAATCCTTAATAAAGGTCCAGTAAACCACATTCAAAGACACATCAAAAAGATAATTCGGGCTGGAGCAGTGGCTCAGCAGTTCCAGTGCTTCCCTGGCAAGCACAAGGACCCGGGTTCAAACCCCAGCACCATGTACACAACTCAGTGTTGGAGCAACTAAAGCCATGTGAAAAACTAAATAAAGTTGTTTCTCTCTTTCTCTGTCTCTCTCACTGTCCCTCTCTCTTAAAAAAAAAAAAGAAAGAAAAAAAAAGATAATATATCACGGTGAAGTGTGCTTCATTCCAAGGATGCAAGTCCAGTTCAACATACACAAATCAATAAATGTGAGTCATCACTTAAATAGAATTAATGACAAAAAACCATATGATCATCTCAATAGATGTAGAAAAATTATTTGATAAAATCCAGCAACCATTTATGCTCAAAACTGTAGAGAAGATAAGGATTAAAGGATCTTATCTTACCTTTGTAAAGACCATATACAACAAACCTTCAGTTAGTATAATACTAAATAGAGAAAAAATGATAGCACTTCCACTAAACTCAGGAACAAGACAAGGCTACACACTCTCACCACTTATTAAATGTAGTCCTCAAGACCCTGGCCAAGTAATCAGGGAAGAGAAGGAAATCAAAGGGAAGAGAGGAAGTCAAACTATCCGTTGTTGCTAATGATATGATCCTTAATCTGGAAGATCCCAAAACACTCCACTAGAAAACTGCTTGATCTAATGAACAGATTTAACAAAGTGGCAGGCTACAAGAGCAATACCCATAAATCAATAGCTTTCCTATATGCTAACAATAATAGGGCAGAAGAAAAAATCAGGAAATCAGTCCTATTCATAATATCCTCAAAAAGAATAAAATACTGTCTCATTCACAATATCCTCAGAAAGAATAAAATACTTGGAATTTAATCTAAGAAGGGAAGTAAAAGACCTCTACAACAAAAATCAACTAATGTTCAAGAAAGATATTTAAGAATATTTGAGAAGATGCAAAGACATTTCATGTTCTTTATTATGCAGAATTAATATAATTATAATGGCCATTGTGCCAAAAGCACTGTACAGATTCAATGGAATTCTCCATCAAAATACCAATGTCATTTTTTACAGATATAGAAAAATCAATTCTCAAATTCATTTGGAACAACAAGAAACCCTGAATAACCAAAACATTACTAAGCAAGAAAGATGAAACACATGGTCTTGCAATATGAGATCTAAAATTATACTATAGAACTGTAGTAACAAAAAATGCATGGAATGCATAGGAATGGAGACTAATGGAATAGAATATAAAACTCTGAGACAAACTCACAAATCTTTAAACATCTGATATTTGACAAAGGGGGTCAAAATATAACACATAGGTGGGGCTGGAGCAGTGGCTCAGCAGTTAAGGCACTTGCCTGGCATGTGTGAGTACATGAGTTTGAACCCCAGCACCATGTACACAACGAAGTATTCAAGGGATGAAAGTCACATGAAAAACTAAATAAAATTGGTTCTCTCTTTCACCCTGTCTCTCTCTCTCCATCCCATCTTTCTTATATATATGTATATATATGCATGCATATTTATTTATATATGTGTGTGTATGTGTATATATATATATATATATGTGTGTGTGTGTGTGTGTGTGTGTGTGTGTGTGTGTATAACACAGAGGAAAGATAGCCTATTCAACAAACGGTGCTAGACAAACTGGACAGTCATATGCAGGAAGTTGAAATTAGATCCTTACTTCTCACCTTACACAAAAATCATCTTGAAATGGATCAAAGATTTAGTAATTAAACCAACTCCCATACAACTGCTAGAAGAAAAATTAGGAGCAACACTCCATCATATGGAAGTAGGCAATGACTTTCTCAACAAGACTCCCCAAAACAAAAATAATTAAAATAAAGAATTAATGAATGAGATGCCATTAAATTAAAAAGTTTTTTCTCAGCTAAGAAATTGGTCAAAACTGTCAAGAGTAAACCTACAGAATGGGAGATAATCTTAGCCTGTGATTCCTCTGTCAGGGGACAAATATCCAAAATTTAAAAATAACTAAAAAATACATATATCAAAATCACAAACAATCCAATCAGTAAATGGGCTATAGAGCTAAACAGAAGCTTCTCAACAGAGGAAATAAAGCAAGTCAGTGAATACGGGAGAAAGTGTTCTACATCACTACTAATCAGAGAAATGCAAATCAAAACAACATGAAGGGGGATGGAGCAGTGTGGCTTAGCAATTGTGGTGCTTGCACCCCCAGCACCACATACACAATGAAATGTCAGAGCAATGACAGACACAAGAAAAACTAAATAAAATTGATTCTTTCTCTCTCATTGATCCTTCTCTCTTAAAAACAAACAAACAAATAAAAACAATACACTAAGATTTCACCTCATTCCAGTCAAACTGGCAAAGATGAAGAATATAAACAGTAACAGATGCTGTGTGGGGAGGTAGGAACACTAGCACACTGATGGTGGGACTGCAGTCTGGTAGAACTACTCTGGAAAGCACTGTGGAGATTCCTAAAAAAATAGGGATGGATCCGCCATGTGACCCAGCTATCCCTCTTCTGGGTATTTTCCCAGAGAAATTAGAATCAGCACATTACAGCAACACAGCAAAGTCACTGTTCATAACAGCTCAATTCATAATAACTGAATTTTGAAATCAACCCAGATGGCCCTCACTCGACGAATGGATTCAAAAGTTCTGAATATATATATATATATATGTATATATATATATATATATATATATATATATATATAGAGAGAGAGAGAGAGAGAGAGAGAGAGAGAGAGAGTTGTACTTAGCTATTAGAATGAATAATATTATGGCCTTTGAAGGTAAATTGGAGGCAATGGAAGAATCATGCTGAACAAAATTAGCCAAACCCAGAGACTCAAGAGACAAATGTTTTCCCTCATTTGTAGAAGCTAGAGCTAAACCTAGGCTTGGGTGAAAGGCAGCCAAGCTCTTCTACTAGAGATAACAAAATTGTAGCAACACATAATCTAGGGGAACCATAGATATGTAGGGGAAGGATTAGGAGGGGGAAATTGGGGGCACACGGAGAGGAAAGGAAGATAAGGAGGGATATAGAGAGACAATCTACAATGTAGCATACTCTTTACCACCCCCACCCTGTCCCATGAAGCCAAAAAGTACTTATGCAAACATTTAATTCTGGAAAATTCACAATCATACATATGGACACTTTGGACACTTTTAACTATTATGGAGGGAATATAGAATAACCAAGAGACTGGGGTGTGGATGACATGGGGGTGACTCGGACTCTTAATTAGGATCAAATGCATATCAATATTGATACTTTATATGTTTTTATGATTGTACAACAACTCAACTTTTTAATTAAAAAAAAAAAAGAAAAAGAAAAGAAAGAAAATCCTACCACACAGACCCAACAGTACAGAGAGACTGGGTTACATCATGTTCTGTGAAATAAGTCAGTCACAGAACACAAGTATTGCATGATTCCACTTATATGAGGAATCTAAAATACTCAAAGATATAGAATCAGTTGCAAGGGGTGGGGGATATAGGAATTTGTTCAATGGATGCAGAGTTGTAGTTATATAAGAACAAGTTCCAGAGATCTGCTGTACAACACACCCCTATATTTGATAGTAAGGTATTGGGTACTTAAAACTTATTAAGAAGGTAGATTTCATGTTACATGTTTTTATTATAAAAACCAAACAAGAAGTATAAAGAAAATAAAATAACATAAAGGTACTTTCAGAGATGATACATGTTTACTTTTTGGATGTTGGTCATGCTCATATGAGTGTTTGCCTATGTCCAGACTCACAAAATGTTAATTGTGTGCAGTTTTTTTATACTAATTATACTACATTTATGTACTAATGGCACCTTGGGGATCAAAGTAACACTTTGTATAATATTTCCACAACAGTGTCCCTTTTCTCATGCTTTATTCAAGAGTTACATGCTATCTATCAAGGAAAAAATATGAATGCTTCAGTGCTCCAAAAATCTTGGTATCAGAGGAGCAGAACAGCAAAAATCTCAGATACAGAATATCATTAACATTTTTCTAACCTTTTGAGATCTTTAATGTAATTTATATCATTTGATCCTTAATCAAGTGGCAAGATATCTATGGGCATTCATTTTAATGAACAGGTTGATTATATCATTCAGCCAGTTATTTATTCATTTAGTCAGTCATTATTTTGAAGTGCTTTGATTCCCTAGTACTAAAGATAATAATAAGATAAACAGGACAGACTCCTAGTTGGAGCACACAAGAAAATATATCTGTAAATAAGCACACAGGATAGTTTCAAATACTGGAAGAAATAAAGAGGATGTTTAAAAGAATTCAAAATAAAGAAATGAAAATGGTAATTAACAAGAAAGATGCAAACTGTGAATTTGTAGACCAAGTTTTTCTTATGTAAACATACAAAGTGCATTTCTATGTATATTTAAAATTTTTATTCAAAAATTTTTAGATAATTGAATGTTCACATGAGGTTGTAAGAATGCAGAATAGGGATATATCTTTTTGGTTAGACTTCTTAGTGCTGATAAGTGGGTAGCTAAAGTTGTTTATTTTTTTATTAGATGTATATAGAGATACAATTGAGGGGGAAACAGTATCAAACCATCAATAACCAATGTATATATACATAGTTATCCAGGAGTAATGCCAAATCTTGGATGCCCAGCTTGGGTTTCCCCTGTTGCTGTTTCCCCCAGAAGAACTCTTACAATAAATGGGTATCTTGTGGAGGAATGACATCTGCTTCTGAGATGGTTCCCCCATATTCCCACTCTCCAGTCTCCCAG